>VDFB02182056.1:0-14154 GCA_007258455.2 Sequoia sempervirens
CCTAATTGATGTATAAAGATGAAGCTATATATATATATGTGTGTGTGTGATGAAGGTTAAAGATATACAGATATAGATGAAGGAAGGGTATGATATACAATGATGTGACAAGTACTAAAAAGGTTATGAAAGTTGTATTCCCACGACTGGAGAAATTTTTTTGGTATTCCAGAGCTTAATCAAAACTGATCTCTATACTTTAAAGGTGTACTTACTCAGTTCATCATTTGGCAGTGAGTCATACTTTTTGTATCTTGGCGACAAGAAATTTTGTATTTACTTCAGGCTGTGAGCCTTTCAAGGAAAGTGTGTCCTAGCAGTGAGCCCTATAATTTATCTTGTAACTCATTCAATATATTTTGAGCTAATCCTCACCGTGGTTTTTCCCTTCTTGGGTTTTACACTTAAAAATCCTGGTGTCAATGTGTTATGATTCCTCTTATGTTTTGGTTTACTTTTGCAGCTAGATGTGGATTGATAATTGGATGGTTAGTAATTAATTGTGTTAGCAAAATACTGATTCACCCCCCCTCTCTATATTCAATGTATTCAACACTAGACTCCAACATGATGCACTGGTGCCTCAGGGACATCCTGGCATCCTGTACAGATGAAGGTTTGATAAATAGACAGAAAACACTAAGGGCCTACTTATGAGCCAACTGTTACGATTTCATAATTTAACAAAGAAAATATAGAAAAAAAAATTACAACAAGAATCCTAGAAATCTATTCTAGTATGAAAATGACAAAGAAATCTAGTAGGAAAAGATACCTTTCCACTTGCGGAATCTAATCCTTCAACTATAACTCCAAACAAATGAAGCAATGCCTAAACACACAAAAATGAGAAAAATGTTGGGTTGTGTTTTGAGTTCTACCTCTGTTAGACCCCTATTTTGGTGTTCCCACCTCCATAGATAGCTAGATATGCAATGATATAGAGAAATTGATAATGAAAACAAAGGAAATGACATTATCAAATATAGTGCAAAGTCAACTTGAATACTATTCTATAAGACACAATGATGCAAATAAATAACAAGATAAATATCACCTTCCCTTCTACAAGCACTCAAGGCTAAGATGAGAAGATGATGAGAGGTTACACCTTGCCAAGAGGATGGAGCTTTGTAGACCTTGCTAAAACAATAACTTTGCAACAAGGAGGTGTTGTCGAATCTAAGAATGGAGCTTGCAACAATTAGAAGAAGCAAGATTGAGATTGAGAATGAGAGAAGAAGCATGATAGAATGAGAAATTAGAATGAAGGAGTGAAAGAATTTAGTTTGGATTCTTGAAATGGAGGTAACTAGTAATTTTTCATTGGTCAAGGGTTGAAAGAAGACATTAGCTTCATAGCCAACCAAAAACATAACGCCTCTACAGATTCCTGGGGCAAGAATCCTGTTAGGATGTAAGTGTGGCATGTGAATTTATGTGCGGTGTGTATGGACCCCTGATAGAAATTCCTCCATCAATGCAAAGGAACAAGGCCACATGGAAGAAATAAGTTGACAACGGGGGGTTTGCATCATTAGACATAATTTCTCAGGGTAAATAAATGGGGAATTTTCCTAGGGTGCAAATTCGCACCATTACACATAATATCAAGAGCCACCAAGAGAAGATACCTAAGCTGGTCCCCTCACATTTGTATGTACAAGTTCTAATTTCTCATCTTTCTTTTGCTTTCCATCCTTGAAAAATTTGACATTTTTTTTTTCCATACACACAACTTTCACCAAAATTCATATTAATACATTTCAAACTTGGTAAAACTTTCTTAGAATGAAGTACCTTCATAATTTTTCACTCATGTGCCCAAGTTTGTTATGCCACAATGTTGTCTCAGAACCCATAGCAACTTTCATTTTCCACTTGCAAACCTGCAACAACTATTCTTGAGTCTATTACATAACCCTTAATAACTGTTGTAGCTATTTTTCTAGCAACTTTCCTATTTGATTTTTCTTTGCAACAACTAAAATAGACGGAACATTATGACATGTATAAAGATATAAGGTGCCTATTTTCACACCTTTTGTTACTACTAAGGAACCTTTTGTAACCTTCTAAACTTTATCACTAAATGTAACAACACAACCTTCATCATATAGTTGTCTTGCTGAGATTAAATTTCTAGTCAGCCTTGAAATACGCCTTACCTCTTGTAGTGGCCAATGCTTCCCATTTTGAAATTTAATCCTAATTCTTCCCTTTCCAAAACTTTGACAAGGTTCGTTATCTCTCAAATAAACCAGCCAGAAATTCCCTTGGAAATAATAAAAAAACTAACCCTTATGGGGTGTAGCATGAAATGAAGCCTTTGAATCTAGCACCTAAGAATCATCAACATTATCAAGGGGAAAAATCAAAGAATCATCTTCAAATTTATTACTCACCACATTTATGTTGGAATTTTGTGTTTTCACTGATGTCAACAACTCTTTATTGTTCCATTGATGTCAAGAGGTCTATGAGGATATTGTTGGAAGTCTATGATGATGCTTTGGTTGGTTGCATTATGTTGTCATTAGTAGTATCGCTGATGTCAACCTCTAGTGTTTCTTTGATGAGAATTTATTGGTAATGTTCAACCTCTTGTGTGGTTGAAATGCTGTAGAGTTGATCCATGTGATGAGTTTTTGTTTTTGGTGCTTGGTTTCCAAGTTATTTTGAGAAAATTTAAATAAAAGAAGAAATAGTGTGGTGAAGATTGTTCAGTGTGATAGAGTGGTGCTCAGTGTTTTGTTTTGAATTTCTTCATGGTTGAATATCTATCTGTGTGGTATAGATATGTTGATAAAATGTGTTCAAAGGTGTTATATCTAGAATTTATTGTCTTAGATCGTTGAGCAAAGAAATTTGTGTTCACCAGTGTGTAAATTGTGTTTACAGTGTTGTCTAAGAGAAATGGTTTTTCTTCTCATTTCTTTTTAGTTTGGTTTTTGGTCTTGAAAATTTGAGGGTGTTCTCATACTACTCATATCTATATTCAGTTAGAGTTTTTTTTGTTTTGGTGCTCCGCAAGGTTGGATTCAAGTGTTGCAATGTGTGAAAGGTTAACTGGTTGTGTAGGATGAATATGTTCTTTTGGTGTATGATGTTGCAAAGGAGTTGTTGGATTTTAGGGTGTTGATGGAATATTCAAAATTATTTTAAAGTGTTGTGTGTGGTCCATGAGTCATCTTTGGATCAAAGGAAGCACATACTTAATTGTTTAGTATTGTTAACATAGGTTAGGCCGACCTTGGGTGTTTAAATTAATTGAGGATATGCTTTGGTGTTTGTGGAAGTGTGGAGTGGCATGTATGAGTGGATTTAGGTATGAATTAAAGTGTGATGTGGTCTTCTTTCATTCCTTTCCACCGTGAGAATACTTAGTGCCGAACTAATTTGAATTTGTGTGTTTGAGGTGCATAACTAACCTTATCAATTGTTTTCAAGGTTGAAGATGGTATAAATAAGTGTTTAGCTGATGGAGAATCATCTATAGAAGTGTACGATGCGAAGTGTAGAGATGTGAGGTACAAAAAGGTGAAATGTAGTGTGAGCTTTATTGCCTAAAACTACTCGAAGTAGTGAGCAGAACATGTCTACATTCTATAGAGAAGTGTGAATGTTTTGGTGAAGTAGTGGTGGATTTTTCTATTTCTCTAAGATGGATTTCTCATTGTAACAATATTCTTTCTTCTTCATTCTTATCTGACAGTGAGCCATTGGTAGTGAGCCCTTTGACAATGAGCCTAGTGTATTTAGTCTTGCAATTACTTTATATTGTGAGCTAATCCTTACCGTGGTTTTTTCATTCTTGAGTTTTCTATGTAAATTTGGTGTTCTCATGTGTTTGATGTGTTTACATTATTGTTTCTCATGTTTATATTCAGCTAATGCATGATAAGGTTTTAATGGTTGTTAAGGGTTTAAGGTCTAATGTAGATATAAATGTTAATGAGTGTTTTTATGTTTAAATATACAATTGATTCATCCCCCTCTTAGTTGTCTTGTGTGTTCAACAATTGGTATTAGAGCTAGGTTCCTTAGATGAAAGCTTGAGGTAGAAAGCTTAAATCCTTGAGGTAGATCTAGGATGGTGTACAATAACGAGGCTCCTTTGCTTGATGAATTAGATTATGCATTCTGGAAGATCAGGATGAAATATTTTCTTATTTCTCTAGGATTTGGAGTTAGGAAGTCTATTGAAACTAGATGTACAATGCTTGCAAATGGTATGAGTACTGATGATGAGATCAAGACATATGAGAACAATGTAAAATCAAGGTATTCTATTTTGAGTGGTCTTTCTAATTCAAAACTTGTGAAAGTTATGAGTCTTAAAACTATTGGTGAAATTTTGCAAAAGATGAAAAGTATCTATGAAGGAGATGATAAAGTCAAGCAAGGAAAGATGCAAAATCTGAAAACTAAATTTAAGACCTTAATGATGACAAAAGATGAAGATATTACGAGCTACATGCATAGAGTGGACGAAGTTTTCAGTTCCATCAAAGGCCTTGGAGGAAAACTTGAAGAAGAAGAAGAGGTGGTAAAGAAGGTACTAAGAACCCTTACTAAAGCTTATAGTCATAAGGTTTCTACTATTGAAGAATTTCAGAATTTAGATCAATATTCCATAGATTAGTTGTTTGGTACTATAAATTATTTTGAATTAAGAGAGTTTGGTCCAAGTGATGTAAATAGGGAGACTGCCTTTAAAGCTTGCAAAGTAGAGAAGAATGAGGAATCTGATCCATATGAGTTTGATGATCTAGAAGCAAAATTTATGAAGAAATTGAAAAGAGTATTGGAAAATACAAAGGTAAGTTACCTTTCAAATTCTTTAATTGTGGAAAGATTGTTCATTATGCTTCAATATGTCCTATAAAAGATTCAAGAGATAGACCTAAGGAGAATAAAGGTAAGTTAATTAAGAAAATTTATTATGTTAGAGAAGATTGTGGTATATATGATGATGAATCTAATTACCCTGATGATGAAGAATGCTTGTTCATGGTTGTAAATCCTAGAACTAATTTTGCTAACTCTGAGAGATCTATGAAGGAAAGTGCTCAGGAAGTATGTCTGGTGACTGTTTTTCATGTTGGAGAAGAGAAGAACAATTAGATCATTGATAGTGGATGCTCAAATCAAATGATAGGTGATAAAAGTAATTTTGAAAGTGGTTTAGTTATGTTTGGTGATGATACATCTACTAAGACGTGCAAAAAAGGTTCAATAAGTTTTGATGGAAAGCATAATACATATTATGTTCTTTATGTTAAGGGTTTGTGGCATAATCTTTTGAGTGTTGGGAAAATGTGTAGCAAATGATATAAACTTGTGTTTTAGGAAAATGGTTGTGAGATCAAAAAAGGATCTAGAACTGTGGTTGCATCAAGAATAAGGACAAATGGAAATGTTTATCAACTTAAGGGTGTGAATGGTCAATTCTTTATGACTCAGATGACTGAAAGCTTGCTATGGCATAGAAGAATTTTTCACATCAATTTTTATCGACTAGTAAGGACCAGTTCAAATCAAGTCGTAAGAGATCTGCCAAAGATTACAAAGCCTATTAATGCTATCTACATGGAATGTCAGATTAGGAAGCAAGATAGAAAGAGCTTCAAAGTCAAGGAATAATCCACTACCAGTCCTTTGGAGTTGGTGAATACAAATATTTGTGGACCTATAAGAATAAGAGTTTTTAAGGTGATAGGTATTTCATGCTATTAATTAATGATTATTTTAGAATGACGGTTTACTTTCTCAAAGAAAAAATTAGAAGCTTTAGATAAGTTTAATGTGTTTAAAGCTATGGTTGAGAATGAAATGGATATGGATATCATTTTTTTGAGATCTAATAGAGGTGGAGAGTTCACCTCCAATCAGTTTAACACTTTTTGTAAAGATCATGGAATAAAGAGGCATTTTTCAGCCCTTAGGACTCCTTAGTAGAATGGAATGGTGGAAAGAAAGAATAGAATTTCTCAAAAAGTAGCAAGGATAATGATGAAGGAAGAAAATATAGCAGATGTTTATTGGAGAGAAGAAATTCATACTACAATCTACATAATAGAGCACAAGAAAGGAAAAATGGTTCAAAGACTCCCTATGAGTTGTGGTATGGAAGAACTCCTACTGTGAAATATTTTAGTGTTTAGAAGAAAATGCTATATTATAAGAGATGAAGAAAGCTTAGGAAAGTTTGATGCAAAATCTAATGAAGGAATATTCCTTGGATACTCTACAAGAAGCAAGGCTTATTTGTGCTACAATAAAAGCTTAAAAAGGATTATTGAAAGTGCAAGTGTCAAAGTGGATGACGACTTACATAAAAATTTAGTGATGATAGATAGATATGAATTAGATGAGTCCTCTTGCAAAGAAGCAGAGAAAGATGAAAGTAAAGAAAAAGAAATGTAGGTTGAAGAGGAAGAAGCTCTAGAAAAGATCCCTAAGACCCCTAAGTATTATAGAGGAATCACTTAGAAGATTATATTATTGGTGAAAAAAGAAGAGGTGTGTTGAAAAGAAGAAAGGCTGCTATGATAGAAGAACAAGTAAACTTATGTTTACTTTCCAAATCTAAACCTAAAATAGTGATTGAGATATGCAAAGATGAATATTGGATCAAGGCTATGGAAGAAGAGTTAATGCAGATTAAGAAGAATCAAACTTGGGAACTTGTCCCAAGACCAACAAACAAGAATGTGATTAGAACTAACTGGGTATTCTAAAACAAGCTGAATGAGAGTGGAAAAGTGGTAAGAAACAAGGCAAGACTTGTGTGTAAAGGCTACTCACAAGTAGAAGGAATATATTTTGAGGAAACATTTATTCCAGTGGCAATAATGGAAGCTATTAGGATGTGTTTTTATTTTGAAAAACATAAGGATTTCAAAGTCTATTAGATGGATGTGAAGTCCACATTCTTGAATGGTGAGTTGGAAGAAGAGGTTTACATTGAACAACTAGAAGGCTTTAAGTATCAGATAATCCTAATATGGTATGCATATTGAAGAAGGAATTATATGGACTCAAGCAAGATCCTAGAGATTGGTATGCAAGATTGGATAGGTACTTGTTGCAATAAGGATTCAATAAAGGTACCACAAATAGTAATCTTTATTTCAAAGTTGAAAAAGATAAAATATTGATTGCGGTTGTGTATGTCGATGACATAATTTTTGGAGAAAATGAAGTTATGTGCAAGATATTTGAAGAAGTGATGCAAAAAGAGTTTGAGATGTCTATGTTTGGGGAGATGAATTTATTCCTTGGACTTCAAATCAATCAGAAAAAGAAAGAGATATTTATTTCACAATCCAAGTATGTCAAGGAAATGTTGAAGAAGTTTGGGATGGAAGATGATGAACTAAAAGTTTGTCTAGTTTTGTGATTGATCCTAGCCTATATTTTAATCTTTTCTCCTAAATTGCGATAATAATTTGATAGAATTAAAATATGATTAATATTGACTAAATGATATAATATACCTTAGAAGGTAACTAGTTATTTAGTACTAATTTTAGTGGTTATGTGAAAACAAGGTTCATGTAACTGTGGGAAGGAATGATGAAGAATTTTTGAAGATTGCCATGACCTTTTCATTTCAAATATCAACTGATGTAGTTAATATATTTAGCATATTATTAGAAAATTGGTTTGGAAAGGGTGGCCGCAAGTGATCTCACTCTTTCTCAAACTGATTAATGTATTTTCAGCCATAAAATTTTAAAACATGAACATATATTTGGTATTTTATTTTATATATAAAAACGATATAAGCTATCTCATGTGAACAAACAATTTCAATTTCGAGAAATATAATATTAGTTTTGTTATCTTATGCTTTGAGTTTGTTTTACAAATTATTTAAGTGCTCTCTTCAATCAACTGATTGGGAGGTAGGAATGTTTGAGTGATTTTGTTAATTGGTTAAGTATGATATGAATTTGGAATGATAGGACTTTGAGGATAGGTTGTGTGTTCAAAAGTAATAATTTACTTTATGTATGAGTGCAATTAAAACTACACATCTCCTGTCATTGGAATATAACAACTCTTGTTGCCAAAGTACAATAGTTCCTGTTGTTGGGATATAAAAATTCTTGTTGCCAAGATTATATCAATAAGATTACTATAGCATAGAAGCTATTTAGTTTTTAATAAATTTTAGATTGTTTTAGACAGTTTTATTTCCTTAAGCTATTTAGTTTGTAATAAATTTTAGAGTGTTTCAAGGAAAACTTATTTCCTTAAGCTATTTAGTTTGTTATAAATTTCAGAGTGTTTTAGATAGCTTTATTTACATAAAATGCACATCATACTTGCTTGATTAATTATCCTCAGCCCTTAGTCATATAGCTATTATGAATTTCAAAATTTCATGTTCCTTGAATTGACATAAAGAGCAAACTAGAATTCCAAATCTGAAACCACCCATAATTGTGAATAAATATTCTCAGTTTTCACTCAACATTTTGGTGTTGTTGCTTAGGAAATGTGTTAAAGGCTTGAAAAACTAGTAAGTTAAGTTAGGACTAGTGAGCCAAGGTGAAAGTCCATAGAATTATCGACCTTTCCTAGGTGATTATCCTTTGTTTGCTTTGTCTTATATCACATAGATGCATGAATTATATTAGAGATAGTAAAGGAAGGTTTGTTAAGAAAGATATAGGAAGTAGTTCAAAACAAGAAAACCCAAAAAAAGGATTAAAGCCACTAATTGTGAATACACCATCAAAAAGGGAATTAGTTGAACCTGATATTGAAAAGTGTGCAATTGAGTTCACTACTATTGAGCCTAATTTTGAGTTACCTTCCAGCATACAACAGGAAGTACCCGAGACTCAAAAAGAATCATCTAAGATTATCACTCTTGAGCTTGCCAAACTATTTAGAGACTCTTATGAGCTTCAAAGTGGTAAGTCCTTAAGAAACCAATACCTTAATCCATTATCAACTTTGTACACACCTTAGGCATTCAAAACCATGGATGACAACAATAAGTACAATAAAAATGGTGAAAAAGCGTTGGCCAATAATAATTCCATCACCTTTGAATTTCCTATTTCCCATCCACAAGAAGATGTTCCCATGAAAAATATACCTCACTATGCTTTGCCTATTTTTTGAGGACTTTCTATGGAAGATCTTGATATGTTTCTATTTAAGTTTGATATTTTGTGTCACAAATATGACTACCAGAATGATTCTCAAAAGCTCAAGATATTTCTAGCTATGTTAAAGAATGCAACATTACAGTGGTTCATGGATTTGGGGCCACAAATTGTTCGAACATGGGAAGACATGAAGGAGAAATTCTTGACTAAGTATTAAGAATATTACAAGAAAAAATAAGTTTGAAATGAAATATTCTGAATGATTCAATGAGAGGATGAAACTTTGGAGGATTATCTCAAGAGATTTTCATTTAGTCTTCAAAGGACAAGACAAATAAGATTAAATAATGATACTATAAAAATGATTTTTCTTGGGGAATATGTGATGAATGTATGGATGTTTTAAATCTTATAGGGGGTGTTGATATTTCCAAATTAAGATTTGATGATATTTGTGATGTTTGTAGGAATTATTAAAGATCCGCCTAGTCTATAAGAGGATACCCTTGGAAACATGTCTCTTCTGGGAGCACATCAAGTATCACAAAATGAGAGCTAGGTATTGTAGACACGTAAAACATACTAATTGACATTGTGCATCTGATCCTAACCACTAACATCATTTCATCCTGAATCATCCTTCGGTCTAACCATTTAATCAAATACCTTTATCTGATTAAATTCGTCAATATTCTTCTCTTAATTAAATAAATTGGTTATCTAATTAAGTCATTCTTTTCTTGGTAATTAAATTGACCATTTTGATCTAATTATCCTATTTAATTAAATAATTAAATTTATTTCATTAAATCTCTTAAGTCTATCTATTAAATTAAATAAATTAAAACCTTATTTAGTTTAATCTAACATCATCTCTTTTAATTAAATAAATCAAAAATCCTTATTTAATTAATCCTTTATCACATTCTTCTCATATTTGATTTAAATAAATCCACAAATTTAAGTCAAATGGGTCACATCATTTAACCCCTTCATTAAATTAATTAACCTGGATTAATTTAATCTCTCCTCATGTCCCATCCTCCATCTTTTACCACTTGCACATGAAAATAGACTTATTTGATTTATTAAATCTCTATTTTCCTCAACAAGGCATCTTTTAAGGAATATTCTCTCAATTTGAATTCAAAATCCAAGTGGACTTTGTCCTTCCAACAAGGCATTTACTTCTCTTACAAAGTCCATTTTCCTTGAGCCAAGTGGCATTTAAAGAATTCGTCCTTCCCTCTTGCATGTCATTTCAACAAATTCAAAATTCAAATATATGCATTTATTGGCACAATCCTCAAAACTTGCACATCCTCCATCCACTCATAAGTTGACAAGTGGCACTTTGCCATTGGATAATTCTTAGTCCCACATTGCTCTATTTTGGACATTCATCCATCTTCTCATTCTATAAATAAGAGGTTAATCTCCTCATTTCATCATCCATAATTTGAGTAAACTTACTACGCTCAACTCATTAGCAAATTTCATCCATCATTAGTGAGTTCATAGCTAGGTTATGCAGATTTTTCTATTGGAGCACTCATCAAGCATCAATCAAGTGGATCACTCTTCATCACACATCAATCTTATATCATAGGAATTGGGAAAGGGCCAATTTTCACATCAAATTGGCACCAATTCCCCCATGGGATCAAGAGTTTGCATTTGTTTTCAATAGGATTTAGCTTGCTTTATTGTTCTTTCTTCTCATTCTTGCTTTATTTCTTATTTGAAACTTTGCTAATGGATTTCATGGGGAATCCTTGTTCTTGCTTTCATTTCATCTTCTAATGTGTTTGTTCATGTTGTTTTGCAGGTATTAGGATTGGGGTTTGACATTTTGGCACTAGAAAGAGGGCAATCTCACCTTTTAATCACATTTTTTTATCAAAATTACGCATTTTTCTTTGTTTACAGGCTCAACGTCGCTATTCAGCACCGTTGGTTCTCCAATGTCTCTATATAGGACCGCTGACAATTCAAACTTCGACGCTGATCTCTTCCCGCCCAGAAATTTGAATTCTAAACTGCGTCATTGGACCAATCAGACCCAGGAGAATCTTTCAAAAAAATCAAACTGCACCGTTGGGCAAAGGGCAACGCATTCATGCTCATTGGCCTTACTGCAAAGCGACACTGACTTGCAAGTGGCACTATATAGCATCGCTGGAGAAATCAAACTGTGACGCCTTCATGGATTGCACCGCTGGAGGGGAGTATGAAGTGAAATTTAATTTACAACATGTGCTTTTTTTCAAATTTTTCTTCTTCTATCTGTTTTTTGTCTTTTGGACCTCTGTTTCGTAGAATATAACTGATTTTTCTTATAGGTTGGATTGATCAAAGATGAGAAGGAAGAGAAGCATGATGATTTCATTTCAAAAAAACAAGTGTTTTTAAACAACTTAGTGTTTGTTTAGCACTATTGGAGGATTCATTACTCCTCTTAAGGAAAATTTTTCATCTTTTATGCTTAGAATCCACTAATTTCATTTGGGCTTTAAAAAGAACTTTTGAATTCTTGTTACAAAGAGGCTTAAAAAGGACATTAGGATTCAAAATTTACTAAAGTTTGTTTTGGGATTAAAAATTGAAAAAGGAAATTTGTCACACTTACTTTGGTGCTTTTAAAATGAACTCACAATTGCTTTGAAAGGTTAAAATGAACATGTGCAACCTTTTTTTTGTGATTGCTTACTTAAACTAACATAATCAAAAAGGATGTATGCACTTCTCTCGCACTTTATAGTGATCTTGAGAATGAAAAGGCCTTTTTTACGATCTTAGGTTGAGATAAAATAGTCACCTCCACACTTCATTTTGGGAAATAAAATTGAACAAAGCTTGTGAGTTTGAGTTAGGTATATCGCATGGGTTCTCCCTTTGTTTCTAAACGAAGGTCAATCGAACTATGGATGTGCTTGCTCGCTATTTTTTACCTTTAGAGGGGCTTGCCTAAGAGACACATCAGAAAGGAGAATTTGAAGGCGACTCCAACCGGTTTTTCATTCGGGCCGGTATGTAAATGGATAAGACTAAACTGTCAAGTCCTCATGGTATGTAGGCCTTAGCCGTACAATGTCTTTCAGAATGGGGTACTACCGTAAAAAGTATAAGAGCCCCTAGTAGGATTGATTAAAGCCTTTAGTGGCTTGCTAGACGCTCGCAAGGTGCCATGTCCCTGATGTCCCGTCATTAAGAACCTTGTTTGTAGTAGCCAACTAGTCCATCCAACGAGTTTATCAAAGTGGTGCATTGGAACTTAGATTCCAAGAAGTTACTTGCCATGTCAGATCTTGGTTAAAATATAGAGGTTAAGACTTCATTCTTAACATACCTTTATATTTTTTCCTTGGTTGCATGTAAAATCATCTTTTCTACTACGAAGGGCATGAGGCAAGCCCACCAAGAAAAACGTACCAATTGAGCTAGGATGTTATATTGCTTATGAGTCAAAAATGCTTTGCTTGTTTGAAAACATTTGGAAACAAACACTTAACTTCATCATCCAAATTTCAAACCCTTTAGGAGGTAAATAAAATTGACCAAGTTCATGTGTTATTTCTTTCCCTTGGGATTTTCATCCTTAGAGGTTTCTAAACACTTGAACTTACATCTCAATTTACCTACTAAAGATCAAAAATAGGTAACCCTTGCCTTGAATTCATCAAATTTCCACATAACATACTTTGTGGGATTTGAAGAAATTAAGACATTGGACATCTAGTTTGGAAAACCTAATCAAAAGAAGTGTTTGTGGTAAAATAAAGTCACTAAGAAAAGATAACAAAATTGACTCTCACATGTGTTGAAGCCTCATGATTTCCAAGAAAGTTAAAATCCCAAAACGAAAATCCTTGAGTCAAAGTTCAAAATTTAGGAGTCACACTCAAAAGATCATCAAGAGATACAATAGAAAGTGCAATCAAAAGCAACATATCAAGATAAGAAAAAAGTTCACACGGTTCTATAGACTCATTCCTTTGAACAATCCAAAAATTTATGCTCAATTTGAACCACTTCTTAGTTATAGAGGTCCTTAGAAGCATTGCATGTTTTTCAATACCGAGGTCTAGGTAAAACAAAGTGTCTTTTTTAGGTGCATCTTAGGATCAAAATCAAAATATTTTTCATCCATCCTTCAAACATTGAATCGAAAATCATCTCACCATCATCTTTTGAGAAATCTTGAAATTATCCTTCATGCTAGGATTTTTGGCAAAAATAAAAATCATCAAATCCTTGAAATCTTTATCAAATCATCTTTGGCTAGGTATGTGTAGATGCATCCTTTTGCATATTCTTAGTCAAAATTATGAAACCATCTTATTTAGCTAGGTATATGTAGATGCATCCTTGTTCATATGCTTGGTTAAATTATCCTCTTGTTTGAATAGGTGTGGGTAGATGCATCCTTCTCCCTACACATATTCAAATTATCATCCTTTGAGAAAATATATCCCTTAGATAATCATCCAACATCTTAGGGTCTATTTTTTCAATCAAAGAAAACCAAAAAAATCAAGTCAAGGACAATCCAAAAAATCAAAATCAAAATCCAAAACATATCCAAAAATCCTAAAAGTCTAGCATTCCCCTAAAGATTTATCAAAAGATCAAACATCCACATCATCCATCTCTTGCATCATCATCATATCACCTTTTTATCCTCAAATATATCCTAAATATTTCTCTTTTGTGCTTAAAATAAGTCAATCCAAAGAACAAGAGATTCATCTCCCATATTCTTGAAAATTGATCCTTTGGTGCAGGAGCACCCAAGCTCATTAGGAGTTAGTTCAAGGGTCAAAAGTTTGCAAGGATCAGGAGGACCTATCCAGCATATCAAAACATCAACTATGACCTTTTGAAGCCTATAATGGCATTTGGAAAGGATAAATGTAATAAGAGAGTCAACTGTCCTAAGGGTCCTGATAAGGACCCTAGGACCAAAATGCAATATAAAGGGAACAATCATGTTCTAGGAGGTTAGATAGGTTTATAATGCTTT
>VDFB02182057.1:0-14017 GCA_007258455.2 Sequoia sempervirens
TACAATGATCTAGATTGGGAGTAGGATGACTTGTTAGAGGCGCTTGACTAGAGTAGTATCTCTCCTTATCTTTAGATTATATTTGTGTATTTGTTTATGTTCACCCATAAAAAAAAAATTATGTTTGTGATCTCCCCTTGAGGACCCTCAATACCCTTTTAGGTACTTGGATATAGGAGACGAAATCTATCATTAATTCCTCTATACATATACTTCATCATTATTTTCTTTTTTTAAAATTAATTTTCTTTTCACATTGAGGAAAATGTGAAGCATCGAGGCATTTAGGCATCTTCCATGTTGACTCATATTTTTATTTTTCTTCATGTTCTCTTCTTCTCATTCCAATCTATTTGGGGGGTGATGGTAGTTCATATAATTTATATTATATATATATATATGATCAGTTTTGACCCCAAATACTTGTATCCTCTTATGCTTTCAATCTCTTTACCTCTACTTTTTCTTGATGTTGTGGATTTTATGTGTTATCCCTCACACGATAATATTTCATGGATAAATATCATTATGTATGTCATGACACAACATCTCTCTGTCTTTCTTATCCCTATAATGACTTGTGCTCCTTTGCATAGCACATATCAAAGGGGGGGCTATCATATCTAGTTATTCTTATTATTCAAAAAATTATCTTATTAGCTCATCATCTAGCTTAGAGATAACCTGACTAGACTTGTCTTTTATCTTGATCTCATCATCTAGCTTGAGGGCAACCTGACTAGACTTGTCTTGTTTATGATTATCCAACAAACTTTACAGCTGCCACAAACCTATCAACTTATCATATGGTCTCTAGCATAACATAGCTTGCTATCCATACTTATCAATGTTGTCTTTATATCTAATTAGGTTTATCATGTCTATTTTATTATTTTTCACATAATTCATTTATTTGCAACTAACATGTTTGTAGTGAATTCATAGTAATCTTTGCAAGATGGAAGACCCATGGCCTCTTTGAATCCTAGCTTAGCTTTAAAATTGCATATACATAGGATCGAAGACATGTGTCCTATTCATCCTAGGTATATTCTCTTCAACCTCTTTCTCTTTACTTTATCTCACATCTTCTAGAATGCATATGCTCATTAAAGTGGGGGAAAAAATGAAATGTCGTAAATTGAATCCTATGTAATTTCACATCACATGAGCCTCCCTTTAGATAAATTAAAGACAATAATGCAATGTTCGTTTTATTTAACATAAATTTAATCCTTAATCGCTCAACCCATCTATTTTTTATTTTTAAGTTGTATTTATGTCACAGATGAACACACACTGCATAAACATCTAAGCACTACGTAAACCTCCCAAATAGATTCCTAACCACAGTATTCATTGAGAAGTTACATTTCCTCCCTACTAGTGAATGTAATGCCTTTGCTAGCTTGTAAACGTGTTGAAATGACCCTTCCATGCATTTGGCTTCCTAAAACACTCAATTTTGACATTCAATCTATCAATATCTCAATCTCATTCACTCTTCAATCTCTTTTGATAAGTTCTTCACTCTTTCTAGCTCTTTCTCCATCATAGTAGCTTCATTCTATTATTTCTTGAGCTTTGTGTGATAATTTAAGTACATGAATTAATAATGGAGATACAAATGCATGCATAAAATATATCTTTATTCGCTCATGAAATTATTACAAAAGACTTGACTAAAGATGGTCAACCAAGGATCAAATTCGACTTGACTAGATCATACTACTCTTGTTGATGATACACAAGTATTTAGAGGACCCAACGCTTTCCACGAAGGAAACAACTGCCAACTAACTGGTGCTTATAACTACCCATAGCCAAAAAGAAATTAATACATACAATTAATACAATCAATCAACCAATATTATCGAAGCATAATAATAGACATTATACACTAGCTACATCACCATCTTCATTATGCTTTCTTGTTCTCACAATCCATACTACATTGTTCTCTTAGTCTTGGAGGTTGCAATCTCTCCATTTTGACGTTCTCATCTTGCTAAAGGAGGGTAATTATGATTTATTTATTACAATATCATTTAATTTAGTTGGAATGGTATTCTAGCATATTTTCTTCTATCACATCTATTTCATTTTTTGTATCTCATCTAGCTATATGTGGAGGTAGAAACAATGAAATGAGGGTTTGACTAAGGCATGCCTCTAAATAGCCCCAACATTTTTCCTCAGTCACATGTGTGCAGGTATTGGAGAAAATTCTTTGATGGAGGCTTCATCTCTTGGTCTGTTGTGAGAATTTTATTCTTCTCTCATTTTATCATTCACATACCATTTATTTTATATTATTTTAGTTCTTGTTACTCTCTATTATTTTTCTCACATTTCAAGAGTTCATAGTTATCAAATTTTTAGTAGCCATGTTTTAGAATTTTCTATGATATTCTCATTTTTCGATCTATACCAGATGCCAGTGTGTCGTGGGGACATCCACACACTATGCTATCATCCTTGGTTGAGAGCTTGTTATATTTTCTAGAAGACCTATGTGACCTGCTCTTTTAGTGTTTGGAATTCTCACTTTTTAATTCTTAATAAAATATAAATAAATATTTTTTATCATTTATCCCATCACTTGAGTTGTGTCCTTTGAGGTAGTTGAGGACTATTTTCCTCTTGCTACCTCATCATCTTGAGAGTGATGAATCTCCTCCTCTACACTTACATATCTATGAATCACTATTGGAAATCAAATAATAGGGTGCTATTAATACTAGTATATATATGAGTAAATATTAAGTCTATAGAGCTCACATAGCATGAACATACCGATTGCATTCTACCCAACTATTGAGCACAAAGATCTTATTTATACAAAATAAGTGCAAAAAATCCAAAAAAGGAGCAAGACTATTATGTAGATAAAGAGGATTGTTTGTCAATTTTATAAGCATAATTGCTACATAAATATATCTTGACTTGGTTTTAATGAGTAGACCCTTGAACTCTAATTTGAAATTATGGCCATGACATTGGAAATTCAACATGATACTCTCTTTCTTGTGACTATTCATTTAATTTCTTTTCAATCTTGCAATGTTTGCATGTAGACCTACTTAAATAAAAAATGGGTGTGTTGGACCAATGTGCATTATTGACCTTTATATATGATTAATATTTCCTTTGGGGTGGACAATTATATGAGGTATATGGATAGCTATTAGGTCCAACATCAATACTTCTTTTACCAATGGCATGATATAATTGTATTTTCAATTATATTATAGATGTATGGGAATATGATGTCTTGTGAGTATACTACCCTTCTAATTTTCATTTTCTTGTAGACTTATGGATATAAAGAAACTCTTCACAAAAAGTACCGACCTAAATTCCTCAACCAATGTTGCACTTATATAGGGTTGTCAAACTAACAACATTTTGGAGATGTGCAAAATTGTCATTTTCCTTTCTCTTATTGTGATTGTTTCCTTTATATTACATAAAAATCAAAGGAATGAAGGGTGCACCAAAAGGATATTATGAATACATGTGGAAATGGTGCATCAACATTGATTTATTAGACTAAAACTTCAATATGTTACTTAGACTATTAATTTTTTAGAAAGGTCAAAATAGTTTTAAGTCTTCTTTATTGTGCACTATCTTTAAATGGAGACAAAGAGTGGAGGATCCACCAATGATAAGATGTAAACATTAGCCAATGGTGCAATGATATTTTATTGTCAAACTAAAAATGTTTTGGAGATACATGGGACTACCATGTGGTCAAGTAGATGTCACCATTATTTGGCCTTTATTTTATGCAAATGAAAGGACTTGCTTGTCTAATGTATCAATATTGGGAAATGGTGCATAAGCATTGAGCTATCAAACTAACAACTTCAACATGATGAGTGGGATGTTGATCATAGAAAAAATCAAGTGGTTTCAAATTGTGATATTGTGTGCCTTTTTCCTTCAACCAACAACCCTCTAGAAAACTCAAAATATTTGCACTGAAAATAACAAATCCCAAAGGGAAAGTGTTGGATCCAAAAGATCAATTAAATTACATGCAAAAACCTAGGAAAGAAAATCAAAGCATGAGCTCTACTAAAAGGGAGGCCAAAACTATATGGGAAGTGCATGGAAAAATCTTGCTTGAAAAGGAGAACTAATTGGTCTAATTCGAACATGGAGAGTGAATGCTCTACAATTAAGTGATGTTTTCTCTTATGTTTGTTTACATATCTCTGTATCATTGTTGTGCCTTTGCATTCCATATTTATATTTATGTTTTCTCATGCCTAACACATCGACTTTCATTTTCTCTTATCAATTTAATTATCCATCTATGCACTTGTCTTCTAACACATTTAAAATGTTTTGATTCTAAATTATAATTTAAAATTTATGATAAAAACAACTATTTATTCACCAACAAAATCAACAGCTTTTTTATTTCTTCTTTTAAACTTAGTTTTTTTTATCATATAATATATTACATAAAATATTTATGCTACCACTTATATTATCTTACTATTAAAATCTAAATTTGAAATGAAAATCAGTTTATTTCCGTACAATAATATTTTTTTTTATATTAAAATGTTTATAGATATTAAATTATCTAAACTACAAACCTAATATTATGTTTATGCTTTAAAAGCTACAAAAGAAAGAAACGCTAGAAAATGCATTCGACAATTTTAATGGAGATTTAGAGGTAATTTTCCATGCTAAAAAGTCGGCAGCTACTTTTTTAAAGAGAATATTTTAAACAAACATTTATTTGAAAGAAATCCATATAACTTTGTTTTTGGTCGTCGATGGAAATGGAAAGTATTGGGGGGTTGATTCCGTCAATTACTACTTGTCACTTTAAAGTTATGACTACGCAGCACCTATTTATAGGCTAGGTTGGGTCCCACTACCAACAATTCAAAGCCTCTTTCCAAGGTCATTGGAATTTAAATTTTTAACCATTACATTTCTATGGTGTTGAGGAAGGGAGAGAGGGCATTATAATTCAAAATTGACTAGAAAGGGAGATAAAATATGGAGAAAGTATATTCAAAATTTAGAATTGTATATTCTATTTCAGTAGTAATGTAGTTGATAAATAAGAATTGAAAATATTAAATGATTTTGACTGTACAAGAAAGAATAAGGTAGGGTTTCTCTTCTTAGTCAAGAAAATGTAGGTCTTTTCATAGAAGATAAGTTGGAAGATTTTATTTGGGTCTAGAAGTCATTTACAAATAGAAATTAGAGGGGGCCACATGAGTTGGAATCTATTTTTTTCTTTCATTCATTCAACTTGAGAAAGTAGTTCAAATTTTTCTTAATACATTTTAAAATGATAGTTCAAGAAGTAGAGTGTAAAACTAAATGCATAGTAGCTTTTGTTTTATATTTACTTTAATCTATCGATAAACATATTGTCTTAGTGTTTACTTTGAGATATAAAGTGTATAAGATGACATAAACTAATCTTAATTCTAATTTTGAGCTAATATGTCTCTACTGGTCCAAACTAAATTATGATCATCTCTGCTTCCCTATCCTAAATGTAACCATAATTGAGATTTTATCTTCTAGAGATAATTGCTAGTGCAATTTCATCCACCTTAATCAATGCTTGATCTCACATTCCTTGAACCAACCCCCTTCCAAACTCTAACCATTTCTAGTTAACTTAAACAAAAAAAATTGAACACTTAATATTACCTATTTAAAGACTAGTTGCATTAAGGCATTCTAATAGGATCACCATTTCATAAATCATTGTAATTATCCAAGAATCCAAGATCATTAAAAGAAATCAAATAGAACTTTCAAATTAGAAACATCTTTGCATCTAGTGTATTCCATTCAATATCTATATATCTTGGCATTGCTCATTGTGACAATAATTACAAAGTGGTTTCATTAAGGCTAAATAAAGTGAAGCACTTCAATCCCATTTCAACAAGTTCTCAGAGGTATGTTTATTAACACCATCTTGACCTAGTGCAAGTATTGACACAAAGGAGTTATTAAAACTTGTAAATCAATTAGCTACACCATGATTGCAAATCAATAATAAAACACAAATATTAAAATTGTATTCAATCAGGTGATCATTATATTCATATGCATTGGCTTATAAAGCCTTGCTTTTCCCTGTATAACCACCTATAGGAATGCAACTTCCTGACTAACCAACTATTTAAACTATTATTTTAATCCATTTAAACTATAAACTAATCAACTTAATGTAATATTCTAATATCCCCCCTATTACATTAATCCAAACATGAAACATTGCAAGAGTTGATCATAGCAACCCTTATGGAGATTTTGATGAAGCATCTCTCAACAAATCCTCCTCACTTACCCATGAAACACCAGGCTGACTCAATCAATGGATCCCCTGAATATAGAACTTGTAAACCTTTGCACAACATGAGAGAACATAAAGTGTCCCCAACCTCCTTGCATAATGAGACAACTTCCCTCCAAAATTCCACATCTCCTTCAATCGTGTCAAGATTTCTCCTCTAGTTTTGCACATGAGAGAACAAATCTCCTTCAAGAGTCCACATCTCCTAATGATCCTTACATTTTTTTCATGTTGCAATTTTATTATATTTTATGGGATTCTAAATTGTTACACATGCACCACTAATTAAGTCCATATCTTAGATAATTTATGTGAAGTAATCCAAAAACCTAATAAATTTTACAAATACTATTTCATTTTCCAAAAAAAAATCTAGTCATTTCTCCATTTTCATGCAATTATAATGTTAAGAAAGATCTATGATTTCAATCATTGCATGTCCAACCACTATTAGAGTATCTCATCCTAAGAATCATGAGGGGATAACTATCATGTAGCATATTTTTTTTAACAAAATATTTCCTTTTCTAGTTGTGGATCTTCAAGAAGAATTCTAAGTGAGAAAGTGTGACAAGTTCTTCTCTCATCACATTTGTTTCTATGAATTGAATATTCATTTGATAAGGATCACAACACTTTAATACTTTATAGATAATGTGTGTAATGGTCATTTCCTAATTACATATAGATTTATAGAATTTTGGAGGGGGATATTAGGTTTGTTTAGTGATCATCTCTTTCATCATTTCTATGTTGTCTTTTAGTTAATTGTGGCTTTATAACGCATTATAATGAACTAATATTGGAAATTTTGATCATCCATACACTTATAATAAATAATATCCTTAACTAGTAGTATAGGAGTAAGAATTAAATTTGTAAACATGGCATGGGTCAACATTTTAACTAAGAAAAATATCTCTAGTGACCATAATTGAAGGATTTCACCTTAAAATAATCATGCCCTAGATACCCACATCTTGTAATCTTGAAATTAATTTTTATTAGCTTAATAAAGGTTATATTGTAGTAGGTTATTCCTCAATCTAGTGGAAAATTTTGGGACCAAATTTACATTGATTGATACACAATTATTTTATTTTATTTGTGTGTAATTAGGATTTAATCCTATTTAGGATACCTTTAGAATACCTTATTAGGTCTAGTTCAACCCAAAGTGAAGGATATATTATCCACTCTTAGTAATTGGCATATCATCATTGGTTATTTTTGATGATTTGTTGTATGCTTATTTAAGAATGACATCTCCATGCCCTTGAAGTGGATTGATTCCTCTAAAGTGGCAGTAGCCATTCAAGAACCTAATATATTAATACTATTATTGGGGAGAGCTAATACTGGAAAATGTGTGAGGATTATAGTAATGAATTTCAAAAAGTTTACAATTATCCATTTGGATAACTTGATAGTGCATCTACTTGAGCTAATAGAATAACATTAAATTATGGAAGTAATTTATAGGTTTGTCTCTTCCATGGTGAAGATAATGATTTTATCCAAGGTGAGATTTAGAACCACAAAGTATATCAAAGAAATTATAAATTGAAAGAAGAGGTCATTCAAGAAATCCTTAAGAATTAAAGGATATGAAAATAGAAGCAAGAACTCAATATACTACATGAAAATTTAAATAAAGGTATGTCTAGTGGACTTCTTCCTTCAAATAATAAATTTGGTACTTCAAGTAGATGCAACATGCTTCAATTTACAGATTAATTCTTGTATTCTTTGGAAGATTCAAGTGATGAAATGATTGGAATCACTAGATAAATCGTAATAATTCAAATGGTATTCCTAAAACTGAAACAAACACGAGTATATAAAATATGAATATCTCTCCTAATATAAATATTTTAAATGTAAACATATCAGATGAGCTCCACATGTAAGAGTTACAAGGGGGGTCTACTTCCCAACTCCCTTAAATCCTTTCATAGATTTGATGATGAGAAATATCTTATGTTCTATGATGTTGATATAGTGATTCAATCTAAAAATGACTATAGAGATAGATATATTGATGATATCATAGATTTAATTGATCATTTCAAATAAAGAGTAGAAAAAAATTAGGATTATCTATTAAGTTGCAACAAGCATAACTCACCAATAATACCAAATAGTTAGATTATAACCAACATACTCAAAATTTTCATTGACCAAATCAAAACTATGCTCTGCATGTTCATCATCATCAATTACCAAATCAATAGTATAGTTAATTGGTAAATAGTTAAAATTTGAGAATCCAATTCAAATGTCATGCTCAAAAAAATTATCTAGTCAAACAACATTTAGGATTTGAAAGATACAAGAAACTTGAATTCTTTGGTATTCCTAGTTTTATAAATGTAATTAAAAATGAAATAAGATGAAATATACCAAGATTACAAGGTAATAATGTATTTACATGAGATGAAAATTTGAGAAACATCATAATATCATAAATGAGAATGAAATTAAGGATGATGATATGATTATTATTATTTTTTAATCCTTATAATTAAAGTGCAAAAGGAGTGCTATAGGAGCCTCCTGTATGATAGCATTTAGTCATGAGAATAGTTCAAGAGAGATTTTAAATTATAATATGGGGATAAGATAGATCACAACTTTGTTATCCATGAACTTTTGACCATCAATAAATGCATAAATAAAATGGTGGTATACTTCAATAGTAGTTCAACATGAAAATTAGGAAGGTGTAACCAATTCTTAGACCTAATGATTTCATGTGCCTTTTCTTGTCCTACAGTGACTTTGATTCCAAGATTTGATACTAGGTCTCAAGGATAGAAATTCCCAAATTTTGAGGGAAGCATATGCTACAATTATAAACATTGAAAGACATATGATAGCATCTCAGAGGCATATCAAAAGGAAAATCAAGACCTCACATCCAGATAGAGTAATTTCAAATAAAATTCTTACTAATGACAAGAAACTAGAAGACTAACATGGGTATAGTGAGGGATTTATCCTACATAGAAGTAAGGAATGGAAATGTATGTATTACCACCTCATAATGTTGCATCTCATTAAAATGAGGTTCAACATTTCCATAACAAACCTTATAATATTTACTTGTCTAAAAGATCATACCAAAATGATATATAAATGATTCCTAGGAAAGGAAATTTCAAGAATTGAGACAAAGAAACCCTCAACCCTTTTGCAAAGGGATAATATACATTTATAAGACACCTCATTCTGGTGTGATGGATTCTACCTTCTACATGATCCAAGTAATTATTTAGTTGCACTATCAAGAAGAAAAGATGGAGAATTCTTTAATAAGGAAGATGCTACAAAATATCATGATGAAGAAATTGATCACCTAGACATAAATGAATATAAATATACAAATGAATAAATTGAGTATCATAACTATGAGTAACTAATCAAATATTATAATCTCATCATGGAAAAATTTTAAATACATATGAATTAATTGCTCATATTTTGAGTACTTAAGGTAAATCGTGAATCATAAATACAAAAGGACCACACCACTAGCTAAAGAAATAAAATTCCTTACAGATGTAGTAGTGATGCATATTTAAAATTGATATCAATTAAAAACATATAAGTTCTTGTATGAGATAAAACGTTGTCAATATGCCATGTAGGGTATAGGTGTTGACAAAGGAAAATAGGGGTTAGAAAATTAAGTTATAAATGACACCCCTTCAAATAGTATTCTAGAGAAAGTGAAGAATCTAGTGTAGCAAAATATGATAAATAAGTATCTCCCTATGATTAATTGATTTGCAACACCTTCAAGTGCAATAAATATTCTAGAGGGCGGACATCCAAGTTCCAAAATACAATAGGTTCAATTCTAACCATCAAAAGGATAGTGTGAAGACAAAGAAAAGAATAAAGTGATAGGAGGACAAGTATTCTACCTCCTTTGGTATCCTCACTTGATCAGGAATTCGATCATTCCTCAAGATAATTTTAACACTTCAAACATGCCCCAATGAAACTAGTCTACACTATAATAAGGGTAACAAAATATTATCATTGGTTCACCTAAGGATTATCATTATTAAATAATGACAACATAACTCCATTAATGATAGAGACATAATTATATATTTTCATGACCAAATCAAATATATAAGACATAAACAAATATACCCAACCTACGCCTTATAGTCCTAATGCTGATTCTTTAACTATTCCACATGATGTACCCTTACCTAATTACAACCCTATTGATATGACTCAAGTCATGAATCAAACTATAATTTTACTTCCAATAGGGGAACTCCTTAGAATTGTTGTGCATAGAGATAAGGTTTTGTTTTACTAAACTACTCTAAATGAGATAGGAGAACTTGTTAATATTCCTAATGATATAATGAATGATGAGGATGTATAATATTTAGTTGAGGTGTATCTATTAAATCTCTAACTAATAACCATACTAATATTGACTCCTTCTACACCATATTTTTTATTAATGAATTACTAGCTTAAAAGTATATGTTGGACTCTAGAGCTTCAAGCAATGTATTGCCTCTTTAGGTTAGGAATGACCTAGTTGTAATGGTGTCTAGATCTTATGGTAAATGAAAAAATAGAGGTCCAACTAGTTTCATACCTTTAAACAAAATCATTCCTAATGGACATAATCATTGTGGATTATCTAGCCAAATGGGGCATGTTTTTTTAGAAATGGGTAGTTTAATTGGGCCTCATAGTATGTAGATGGATCTAGGATATGCTAATTTTCCATTAAATGGAGAAGAGGTTAAAATTTATAAAGAAAGAAAGTGTTGCACATCATTGAGGACCATTACAAGAAAAACTAATGAAATGTTATATATAGATTTTAGTCTTGATCACTTCATGGGGTATTGTGACAAACAAGATCAAGAAGGTACTAATCACCTAAATTCCTTAACCAATGGTGCACTAATATGGGGCTGGAAAAATGATAATATTTTGGAGATGTGCATGGGTTTCATGTGTCTTTCTCTCATCATGATTTTATTCTTTTAGTTACATAAGCATTGGAAATATGGAAGGGGGCACCAAAAGGATAGTGTGGATGCATGGGGAAATGGTTCATCAATGTTGAGTTGCTTAACTAATAGATTTAATACAATGTATAGACCATTGATCTTGAGAAACATCAAATTATCTTGAAGTGTTCGTGTCGTGCACCTTCTCTATATGGAGCTAGGGAGTCATTGGTCTTACCAATGATAGCAAACAAACAATGACCAATGACACAATGTTCTTCTATTGTTAGACATAATATTTTGGAGATGCATGGACCTACCATGTGGTTGAGTACATGTCACCATTCTTTGGTTTTTATTTTATGTGAATGTAAGGGCTTGCTTTCCTAATGTGTCAATATTGGCTAATAGTGCACCAAAATTGAGTTTTTTAAATTGACAACTTCAATATCATGTGTGGGATGTTGATCGTAAAAAATATTGAATGGTTTCAAATTATACTTTCATTTCCTTTTTCAATTGGCCAACAATCCTCTAGAAAGCTCAAAATATTTGCACTAAAAACAATAAATCCCAAAGGGAAAGTGCTAGATGATAATGATCGATAAGATCATGCAAAAAACTTAGGCAAGAACATCAAAACAAGAACTCTACTTAAGGGGAGGCTACAATTGGATGACAAAGTGTTGCTCGTGAAGGGGGACCAATTGATTTGATTTAAGCATGGAAAGAAAAAGCTCTACAATTAAGTTATGTTTGTTCACATCTATACACCTATCTTCTAGATCATATAAAATGTTGTGATTATAAATTATAATTCAAAAATTATGATAAAAATAAACAACTATATATCAACAAACAAAATATATTAATTTATTTTTTAAATTAAAAATTATTATCATATAATCTATTAAATAACATATTATATTCTTAATTGAATCAATTATCTTACTATTAAAATATAAATACTCATTTAAAAATTTATTTATTCATTTTTAATATTATTCTTATTTTTATTTAAAATGTTTATAGATATAAAATTAACTAAACTACAAACCAAATCATATATCTATTTTTACGTCCCCTTTAAAAGCTACAAAATAAACGATCGCTAGAAAATGCATTCCACAATTTTAAACGAGATTTAGATGAATTTTTTCTTGCTAAAATATCGCAACTCCTGTCTTTAAAAGAAATCTGTACAACTTTGTCAATGGTCGTCGATGGAAATGGAAAGTATTTCCCACTCAAGTGGAGGTGGGGGCCACATTGGGGGTTGATTCCATCAATTATTACTTGTCAATTTAAAGTTTTGTGTACGCGACAACCTATCTATAGGCTGGGTACCACTTCCAATAATTCATTACCTCCTCCAAGGTCATTGGAATATAAATTTGACCATTACTTTTCTCACTCTTGAGGAAGGGAGAGAAAATGATTATTTAGTGGTTATATAGTTTATAAATGGGAATTCAAAATACTTTATTGTTGAGGATATAAGAAAAAAAATATAGGTTTTTTTTAAAAGTCATGGAGATGTAGATCTCTTCATAGAGGTTTTAAAAGAAGTCAAGGAGATGTTGATTTCTTTATGGAAAATAAGTTGGAAGAGTTTATTTGAGTGTAGAAGTCATTAAGGAATATAAATTAGAGTAGGACATATGGGTTCGTTTTTGTTTTCTATTTATTACTCAACATTGAACAAGAAAGTAGTTCAAAAATTTTCTAGAGTGATGACAAAGAGATATAAAATATGCAAAAGGTACATTTGGATTTTAGACTTTTATATTCTATTTCAATGGCAATATAGTTGTTAGGTTAGAATCAAAAATATTAAATGATTACTAGTCATTGTGTGAGGGTACAAGAAAAAGAAAGGTAGGGTTTGTCTTTGAAGTCAAGAAAATATAGATATCTTCTTAGAAGATAAGTATGAAGACTTGATTTGGGTCTAGAAGTCATTTAGGAATAGGAATTAGAGGGGGACACATGAGTTGGAATCAACTTTTTCTGTTTACCATTCAACTTCAAACAAGAAAGTAGTTCAATTATTTTTTATATATTTTAAAATGGTATTCAAAAGGTAGAGTATAAAGTCAATAATTATTTTAATGTTTTATATTTACTTTAATATATCGACAAATATATTGTTTGAGTTTACTTTCATAATCATAATGTATAATTTGACATAAGCTAATATTAATTCTATTTCTGAGCCAATTTATCTCTAGTGGTCCAAACCTAATTATGATCATACCACATTCCATATGCTAGATGCAACCATTAGTGATTCTATCTTCTACACATAATTGGTAGTGAAATTTTCTTCACCTTAATCAATGCCCAATCTCATGTTCCTTGCACCAACCGCCTTCCAAAATCTAAGCATTGTTGGCTTAAACACAAAAAATTAAAATTGAACACTCAATATTTTACCCATTTAAACACTAGCACTAGGGTATTCTACTAAGATCATTAGTTCATGTCTCACTGCAATTGTCCAAGCATCTAGGATCACTAAGAGTAATCAAATAGCAATTTCAAATTAATAACATACTTTCATCTAGTGTCTTTCATTCAACACCCATATAACTTGTCATTACTCATTGTGACAATCATTTCAAAGGCTTTTCACTAAGGTTAAAGGAATTGAAACATTTCAATCCCA
>VDFB02182060.1:0-18949 GCA_007258455.2 Sequoia sempervirens
GTAAGATATTTCTCAAATGTAACCCAAGTAGGTTTTTGTTAGAATATAAGCCTTATCTTCGTAATAAAGTCACCGTAGTCACTGGTGTGTTAGTGTTGCTATTATTAGTGTTTATAGTCTTGGACAAGTGTCACATTTATTTATCGTTGGTCACATCTCCTGAACTCTATACAGGGAGATGAACCCCCAAACTCTATACAGTGAGATGAAACTCTTCGTAATACTCACTTCAATATCTTATAATGTTATATTGTGTTCTCTTTTTCAATATGGAATCAGAGCCAATGTCTGGCCAGAAATGGACTATGAAAATTGAAACTAAGAATGGAAATACAAATCCAGCAAGATTGATTTCATTGAATGAAAAATAGTACATAAATGGATCAACAAAGTGACCTTTCAGTTCAACTACAAGAGATTGTTCAGTTCATCTTCAAAATGACTGTTCATATTATAGAAAACAATCCAAGGATCATTTACAGAATAGTTAAATGATATTACATCCCCCCCTTAATCCATAAGGGTTAGAGTGGGACCAGGCATGCCTCTGAACTTTTCAAACTTCTTTCTTCCAAATGCTTTTGTTAGAATATTTGTCGGCTGATCTATAGTTGGACAATGAATCAATTTGATGCTGACATCTTTCACATAATGCCAAATCAAATGGAATTTAGTGTTGGTGTTCTTGGTATGGTCATGCAAAACAGGGTTCCTTGCCTTCTTGATCACGGAAGCCACAATATTTCTTTGGTTGCTTTTGAAGCTGCCATATATTCTGCTTCTACTGAAGAAAGAGTTAGTACTAAGTTACTAACTACTTCTTTCACTTCCAATTGATAACTGCCGATCCTAAATTCATCAATAAACCTGAAGTAGATTTCTCATCTTCAAAATCCCCTTCATAGTCTAAATTTGAATATCTAGTTAGTTTGAAATCTGCTACCTTGGAGTAATTAAGCCCAAAATTATAAGTTCCCTTCAGATATTGAAGAACCCTCTTTGCTGCTAGCTAGTGACTTTCTCTCGGCTTTTGCATGAGTTTAGAGAGAACACCAACAACAAACATGTCTAGTCTAGCTGTGGTCACATATGTCAGTCTTCCAATGAGCTGTCTGTACTTAGTCACATCTTCAAACTCTACAATATCGACTCCAAATTTGCCTAGATTTTCACCAATATACTTCAGTTGTGTGATGAAAATGGGCTTGGATTTTTGAATCACTTCAATACCTAACTTGTAATGAAAATGACCCAAATTTGTCATTTCAAAACCTTTCATCAATTTTACTTCATTTTTTTTGTGTTTTTTTCATTATTTCCAATTATGAATAGATCATCCACATATACAACTGTTTTGCCAATTCTCTTGATAATAAATGCCACATCTTCAAATTCAAGATGCTTGAAGTTCATGTGTAAGAGGTTCTTGGTGAGCTTTCTGTAGCAGGCTCGTGGGCTTGTTTCAAACTGTACAGTGATTTTATGAACTTACTTTGTGTTCTTGATCTTCAACTACAGAACCTTTTGGCTAAGTCATGTAAGTTGTTTTTTGAGATAATATTCAAAAAAGCAGTTTTCATGTCCATTTGATGAACTTTCCATTTGTTTTGTGCTGCCAAAGCCAACAAAACCCAAATGGTGGTCCATTTTGCTATAGGTGCAAAGGTCTCCCCATAGCCTTTCTCTTTCCTTTTGGGCATATCCCTCTGCGACAAGCTTTGCTTTGTGTTTGTCAAGTGAGCCATCTGCTTTGTATTTTTTCAAAAGACTTGCTTGCAACCAAGAGGTTTAGAATTGAGTGGAGGATCAACTGATTCCTGAGTGCCATTTTTTTGTATTGCATATAGTTTATCAAAATTTCAGGAATACAATATTGTTTTTGATCTATTCAGATCATATCATGCTATAAAGTTACCACATATGATTACAAAAAGAATATTGTTTTTGATCTAAAAAGATCATATCATGGAATTCGGACCTCCCTTGTAGCCCAAGTCCCTCTGCTGTGTTTCCAGTTCATACTTTTTATTATACTTCTTCTGGAATTCCAGGTACCCCTTTAGGTAAGGAATGATATCAGATTTATTGAAGGGCCAATGTCTTGCACACTTTATTTCCTCCTTGTTGATTTCTGTCTTTAGCAGGTTGATAAACTTCTCCTTTGATATCTCCATTGTGATTGTTACCTGCACTGAAATGTTATGAAATATGAGTCTTCTATCAGCTTTAGTAAGCGCCCTTGTTTTGCCTTGGAACCATTCCTCATTCCTTGCTTTCCACAAAAAACATAGGATTTCAGTAGTTAATAAAAGCCATAACAAATTATATGAATTACCTAAATCCTCTATAAACCAGAAAGAATATCCTGCCATTTAACTATTCCTAGATCTCCCCAACCCCCCAAGTCACCACAGAATATGTTCCAAATTTCTTTAGCATAAAAAAAATATTTTCTGGCTTCTTGCAGATAGTGCACAAGTTTATACTAGATGAGAAAATAGAATAAGGTAATTTTTGTAAAACAAACAGCCATTTGAAACATGATTTTTTTGGTTCAAAAACATTTGACCAAACAAATTTAAAAATCTTAGACCACTGTTTATCAGAAGTTTCCATATTCCATTCTTTGTTTAGGTACTTGGTTAAGTCCAAGTTTCCATTAAATGACTTATAAATTAGTTTGGGGTTCACTTTTTGTAGTTCTGTTCCATCTATCCATTTGAATCTGTCAAGAATTTCATTGTTTGATTCATTTAGTGCTATAAATTGGTACAATTTGCATGCTTCTCTCATTATAGAGTATGTCCTCCAGTGAGATGAAGGCAGATCAAACTCTGTACTGAGGGAGGCCCAAGATTTTAATTTATCATTACACAGTATGTCATTGTAACATATTATTCCTTTCTTATACCAAGCTTTTGCTGAACAACCTTGTAGTAGTGCAAGGTACTTACCTTTATGAGATAAGTTCCACTAGATAGAATTGGATGGGCATATTTTGCTATTTTCCAAATTATCATTGTTAATGACCAAGTTTCTAATTTGCTCCCAAGCTTTCCATAAACTTTTGAATATATTAGACCCAGTAGGGGAAATAGGGAATTTGCCAAACAATAAGTCACAGAAAGGAATACACTTCCATGTTTTAGCTTGTCGCACAACTAGTTGAATGTTATTTCTTACTAGTATTTTCCAGGGTTGATTCTCTTTTAATGCTTTAAGAATCCATTTGACGTCAAGAGAACTTCCTTGTTTTTGTAAATATTTCAGTCCTATTCCTCCTTTAGACTTATCTAGACAACACCATTCCCATTTTGCAACTTGCTTCTTTCTTTTTCCTGTACCATTAGACCATAGAAAATGTTTTATTTTTTTTGAATTTCATTTATTTGACAGCTACTGAATATCCACACAGAAGAGTTAATATATATTATAGGATGAAATTTTTTTCTGACAAACTTTATTTCTTCCTGCCAAGGATAGATACTGTTTATTCCAATTATTTAATTTCCTTTCAATTTTATCTTTTATCCACTCCCACATGTCTTTCAGACTTGGGTTCACAGCGAAGGGAATACCCAGGTAGCTAACTTGTTTATTCGGTCCTCCCTAGTGAAAATTATATTTTGTAAACCACTCAGGGGAGGAGTCCTCCCAGCTTAAGATTATGGATTTTTCTACTGATAGTTTTGCTCTAGATGCTACACAAAATAGGTTTAATTTTTGCAATAGATTATTAAAGTTATCTTCTTCTAGCTTAACAAATATGGCCGTGTCATATGCAAATTGAATGTTTAAAAGTTCCTCATCATTGGGGAGGGAAAGTCCTTTTACCTTGGGGCTCCAAGTTGAGTCTCTCTTGTGATAGAATATTGCATCAGATGCAATTACAAACAATGCAGGTGCTAGTGGGCACCCTTGCCTTATGGATCTGTTTAAGGAGAATTGTTTCGAAAATGAGCCATTTATGTCTACTTGTGCAACAACATCTTTCATTAAACTTCCAACCATCTCTCAAAAGCCTTTTGGGAATCCAAAGGCTTCTAATGTCATCATTAGAAAGGGCCATTGGACTCTATCATAGGCCTTTTCAAAGTCTAGTAAGAAAATTCCAGTATTTTGATTGGAGCACCTTGCCCATTCCATGGCTTCCCAGCTAGTTATAAGGTTTTCCCAAATATTCCTTTAATAAAGCCAGTTTGAGTGCTGCTTATAAATAAGGGAAGGATGTCTACTAATCTTAGTGCCAATATTTTTGCTAAGATCTTATAAGAAACATTGAGTAGGATAATAGGTCTCCAATTTTTTATTAGTGATTTGTCACCTTTTTTTGGCAACAGTTTGATTATACCTTTGTTGATATTACTTCCTAAGGAGCCTCTATCAATAGTTTCTGTGTATAGCTGCAATAACTCCTCACTCACCCAATCAAGGTTTTTTTTATAAAATTCTATTGGTAAGCCATCTGCCCCTAGAGATTTGTCATTATTTAATTCCTTAATTGCTTTCACTATTTTTTCCTCTTTAGACACTTTTCTTTCCAGTAATTCTGCATTCTCTTTAGAAATCTTTTTAGGTATTAAAGTTTTGCAACTGTGTTTGGCTCTACACTCTCTAATTTATCACCTTCTGAAGAGAATAGATCTTTATAGAAACAAAGGAATTTATTTTTAACTTCTTTCATTAATTAGCCTATTTTCTGCCCATATGTCACTTTTTCTTTTGCACATTTTTCTTTTATGAATCTAAAGAAAAATTTAGATCCTTCGTCCCCATTACTTAACCAATTCTTCTTTGCTCTTATTCTTAATCCTTGTATCTTAAAGGCTTTCAGGTTCCCCAATAATTTTTTTACATAGATTAGCTTTTCATTTAGTTTAATGTTCTTAGGGTCACACTGCAGATATTTTTCTCATTTGAGCAATTTCTCTTGGAGGGCATTTTCTGATTTTCTACTACACGTGGCTAGTTTTTTCCCTGTTGTCTGATATATAACTTTCCAGGCTTCGACATTGCTATTCCATTTTTCAATAGCTGATTTGTTTTTCAACATCCAACTATTTACCCCCCTAAGGGTAAGGATAGCATCGTTGTAGTCTTCATCTTTTAGTAAGGTGGTATTTAGTATGGATTTTTCTTCTTTTCTACATCCTTTATGTTCTTCTTTACCTATTCTGATCTTTACCATGATGGGATGGTGATCTGACAGCAAGCATGGCAAGAATTTCACTCTGTTCCCACCTTCAATTTGGTCGAAACTGAAGAAATCTCTGTTTGCATAAAATTTGTCAAGCCTACAATATATTCTTTTTCTTCCTAATTGTGAGTTACACCAAGTAAACCAGATACTTTTATTTTCTTTCTTTAATCCTTTCAAAGGATCAAATAGATTGAGTTTATTCTTCAATCTAAGCCAAAAGTACTTTTCATTTCCTTTCCATTCCACTTCAATGCCACCACTTTTATCATCACTGCTCTTAATCACATTGAAATCCCCTCCCACCATCCATGGGATATCTTGTAGATTAAGCATCCATTTCCACAACTCTGATCTTTCTCTATACTCATTGGGTGCATGTATTGAACAAAGACCGAATTTCCTATTTTCTTTTTCCAGGGTAACCCACACTACCCTGTTGCATGGAGATATTCCACTATTGTCACATATTGTGTCTACTTGTTAGACATCAAGATGGCTGTTCCCCCTTTCCCTTTTTGATACTTTGTAAAAAAAGGAGCAGAGTCTTTCCAAATGAATCTGAGGTTAGTTTCTAAACTAAAGTTCAGAGCTTTAACTTCTTGTAGTAAGACAACTTCTTTATCCTTGTTTGAGTTTAAGTATCTCCTAACAATGTACTTTCTCTCAGGGGATTCAAGACCCCACACATTCCAACTAGTGCATTTAAAATTCATTTCCAATCATGAATTGTGAGTCTTCCTTAGGATTCCTATATCTATTAAAGCATTTAGGAAATCTATTTTCTCTGTCTTTCCTTTTTGAGTAAGGTTTTACTTCCTCCTTACTCTTTTTCCTTTTTCTCCTTATTACTAACTAGTGTGTTTCCTTTTCTTTTGTTTGATTTTTTCCTTTGAAATTTGAATAGTCAATTGCATTAGGATGTGTAATCCTTTTTGTGTACTCCTCAACTGTCAAATTCCCTATAACCTCTACTGGATTCTCTTGGTTTTTCCACAAATTCTGTTCCACCTTCTCAGATGGGCTTTGATTCAGCTTGTCTAAGACTAAAACGTGGGCAGTTCCTTTTTGTCTAGAATTAGAATTAGGCAATGAAGGCATTATGTTATTCCTTACCTTGCCTTGTCCTGTAAGGTCCTCTTTAATGAACATCTCCTTTTTGTCATTTGAAATAGCATCCCTATGCTCACTATTGTCTAATTCTAACATCAGGGCACCATCCTTTTGTCCTGGGCTAGATTTATTCAAAGATGTTGATGCTGTAGCGGCGGGAGTTCTCTTTCTCCCTCGATTTCAAAGAAAAATTAAATGATAAATAAATTCTAATCTTAAATGAGGCAAGTGCGACTTGCAATATATATATATTATTTATTTTAATGAGGCCGACTAAGAATAAAAAGTCATCTCATTTGGGAAAGAGGCCGACTTTACATGAGGAGACATCTTATTTTGTATATATACAGGGCAACCATCATTCATTTTATTATTCGATTTAATTCAAGACAAGTTCGCACTTCTAGAAGAGTTCGCATATTTGCAGCAGATCAGATTATTGCTTCAAGGAGATCAAAAATAAAGGATACATTATACTATTTGTTCATTCACATCTAGGAGAGGTGCTGTGTTTTATTTCTTCAGATCGGCCTTGTGCTTGGGCCTAGTTGTAAGCAGATTTCTGCTCTTCGATTTATAATATAAGAGATATAATTGTTGCTGGGTTTTTCTCCCTCAAGAAGGAGGGTTTTCCCAGATATGCTGTGTCTTATTATTCTTTATTTCTGTATTTCTGCTTATTTCATTTTTGATCCTAAAACTAACATGGTATCAGAGCGGGTCTAAGAAAATATATAATCAAATTTGTTAAGCAATTAAGTCAATTATTTTTGACCTTAGGGTAGATCTTTGAAAGTGAATTTTGTGCGGAAAAAGAAGATGGTGACCGGTGTCAAGGTAGAAGATAGACTTGATGGAGCCACAAACTTCAACTCTTGGAAACCTAGGGTACTTATTGCATTGGAGGAGAATGATCTTCTTGATTTTGTGGAAAGTAATATGCCCGAGCCTTTCGATGATACTGAGAAAATCCAGTGGAAGAGAAATGGCACGAAGGCTAGAAAGATCATTATAGATTCTGTGATGGATCACCTAGTACCGATCATCTCTAAGTTGAAGACAACTAAAGAAATGTTTGATACTCTAAAAGGATTGTATGAGATCAACAACACCAGCAGAGCCCTTGCTTTGAGACAACAACTTCACCATGTAAAAATGGATAAAGATGATTCAGTCATCTCATTCTTTATGAAGATTGCTGATTTGAGAAATCAGTTGAGCACTATTGGGGATATAATTGCAGAAAAAGATCTTGTTGTGATGGCACTTTATGGACTTCCTCTAACTTGGGAACCCTTTATTCAAAGCATCAGTGGGAGATCTAAGTTACTTAAGTTTGATCATCTTTGAGCTGATTGTATTCAAGAAGAGTCAAGGTTGGCAGCAAGAGGAATTGGGTGGAACCATCATGATGTAGAAAATCAAGTTCTTGCTACACATACTCCTAGAGAAAGAGGCAAAGGAAGAAAGAGGAATAGAGACAGAGAACCAAATTCTGCCCCAAAACCGAAAAAGAAGAAGGATTTCTCTCACATTCAATGTTACAGGTGTGACAAGTATGGTCACTTTGCTTGAGATTGCAAATTTAGGTCTACTCAACTTGTTTCTTCTGCGGAAATTGACATAGGGACATCTCAGAAGGAGCCAAGTTCTAAAGTCAATTCAAAAGGTTTCTTTTTCTAAAGCCAATCAATTTCTTCGAAGAGGAGGAAATAACATTCAAAGGGAGTCTAACATACCATCAGAGGCAACCTTGGACGAGGAGGTCAAGAGGTTGATATCAGCTTCAGAGGGAGTCACATCATCATGAAGACTTGTTGTAATGTATATTTCTCTGTGACGGAGAAGTATGAGGTGAAAGCCCTTGCTAGTGTATATTTCTCTGTGACGGAGAAGTATGAGGTGAAAACCCTTGTAATGCATTTTTCTCTGAGACAAAGAAATTTGAGGTGAAAGCCCTTGTCCATCTTTGAGACGGAGATGTGGTTTTTTCCACACTCTGGGAGTAGCCATGGTGGATGTCATGTTGAGAGACTCCATGACAACATCACGTTGAGAGACTCCGTGATGAATCCTTTGTACTTGTGTTTATCCACACATGGGAGTAGCCAAGGTGGGTGTCATGTTGAGAGACTCCATGGCGACATCGTGTTGAGTGACTTCGTGATGGGCACTTGTGCACATGTTCCTTTTCACACATGGGAGTAGCCATGGTGGACGTCATGTTGAGTGACTCCATGACGATATCCGTTGAGTGACTCCGTGATGAACTCTTTTCCACAAATGGGTGTAGCCATTGTGGGTGTCATGTTGAGAGACTCCATGACATGGATATCGAGAAAGATATCTCCCTAGCTAAGAGGGAGTGTTGATGCTGTAGCGGCGGGAGTTCTCTTTCTCCCTCAATTTCAAAGAAAAATTAAATGATAAATAAATTCTAATCTTAAATGAGGCAAGTGCGACTTGCAATATATATATTATTTATTTTAATGAGGCTGACTAAGAATAAAAAGTCATCTCATTTGGGAAAGAGGCCGACTTTACATGAGGAGACATCTTATTTTGTATATATACAGGGCAACCATCATTCATTTTATTATTCAATTTAATTGAAGACAAGTTCGCACTTCTAGAAGAGTTTGCATATTTGCAGCAGATCAAATTATTGCTTCAAGGAGATCAAAAATAAAGGAGACATTATACTATTTGTTTATTCGCATCTAGGAGAGGTTCTGTGTTTTATTTCTTCAGATCGGCCTTGTGCTTGGGCCTAGTTGTAAGCAGATTTCTGCTCTTCTATTTATAATATAAGAGATATAATTGTTGCTGGGTTTTTCTCCCTCAAGAAGGAGGGTTTTCCTAGAGTATCTTGTTGTGTTTATTGTTCACTGTGTTGCATTTTTTATTGCTTACATTTCTGATCCTAAAACTAACAAAAGATAGCATAGTGGGGCTGATTAATTTATTTTGATCCGTGTTGAAATTACAACTAATTAGCAGATCCTTTGTATCTTTCAATTCTTTATTTTTTGAATTTTTGGTCTCATATCTTTGGACAATACACTTTTGAGTTTTCATTTATATTCAAAGTCTTAGGGTTTTTATCCCCTACCTTATTCGATTCAACATCTTTGTTAAACTTGCTTTTTTCTAGAGTTTCCAAACTAGTCTTTGGTTCAGAGTCCTCTTCAAGATTAACAATTTTTTCCATCCTACTATTATTTTTATTGTTTTCTTGAAGAGTTCTTTGTTTAATTTTATCTAAGCCAAGATCTTGTGCATTGTTTTGGTGTCCAAGATTGTTATTAATTTTCAATAGCCTATTAGCTTTCTTCTCTTCTAGGTAGGTATTCTCCATGGATAGCGTATTCACCAATCCCTCTTTTGGTCATATTTCCTTATCGACTTGGTATCCAATATTTTATTTATATTCATTACATTTCTAGAGTATGCATTTAAGTCCCTCAAGCTAGGGTTACAAGGAGGGCTTTTTGCAAAGCTTTCCACTTGATTGGTGATTGTGCCCTCTAATCTAACATATTGTACTTGATTTTCATTTGTATTTGCTCCAATTAACTTTGCATTCTTCTTGCTTTCAACAAGTTTGGGGGACTCCGCATTTTCATCATTACCAATGATTTCCATCACCCTCTTAGTTGCATGCCCTTTAGGGTTTGGAGAGACAGGTCTTTGATAAGTTTTGAAATTCCTAGATCTATTCTTCAAAATAGGGCAATTTCTCATCAAATGACCTTCCTTCTTGCATAAAAAGCAAGCATTTAGGCCTCCTAGGACTTCTAATTTGCAAGACACCAATTTGCCTCCATCTCTAATTTCTAATTCCTCAGGAATATCTACCCTCGGGGCTAAGGAGATCAGAACCCTTGCATCCATATGCATAAGGGTGGCTTTTGTTTCATCTATTTTCATCACCTTTCCTAGCGGAGAAAGTAGTTGAGGTACAAATGCCCAAATTTGAGGTGGGACATCTTTCACAATCACCCATCTAAGGTAGGAAAGGGTCAACACTTCCTCATTTATCGTCTTTGGGGACCAAGCAATGGCCTTGAACATCAAATTTCCAATGTTTCAGAATTGCTTCTCACTAACTATTTTCTGCATGTCATGGTTTTTGAAAAAAAAAAAAAAAATTTCTTTTGTATCATTCTACAGAATGAAATGTGGACCCCTATTTTTTAACCCCAAATATTGTTAAACCAATCATCCAGAAATTTCCTGGCTGGGATCCTATTAAAGTTGAGTGCTGCGAGAAAGATGGTCACAATTTTAAGCTATTTTCTTCCTTCTCGAATGCAACAACCATTTCAACATTTGGAATAACAAGTTTCCTAAGGCCTTTAGGAGGATGCTTATCTTTTTCTCCATTTGATGCTCACTCACCCCAACCCTTGCCGAAATCCACCACTTCGAACTTTGCATAATCTGGATTACCTACGCCATCATCTTTCGCCACAATGTCTTGAAAGGATTGAGTGCTATCAATTTTTGGGTTTTTACTGCTCAATACTCCATCCGTAATATTGGGGGGCTTGCTTGGGGCATCATCATCACTTCCCATTAATGCCTGCAACTGATTGACACCCCCAACGCAAGGAGAAGTAAATGTAGGTGCCACTTGGGGTACCGAGATTAGAAATTACATTTAAATTTTAAACTTTAAATTTTAAATTGGAAATTTTAAAATACAATGCAGGAAAAGACCAAACATAATTTGAACAGAATTTTTATAGCAAGCAATGAGGAATGGAAATCAAAGGTAGAAAGAGGGTAAGGAAGGATATGCCAAACCAAAGTTTCAAGGTAGTGTGGTTGCCATCCTCCTGCCGCTGCTCTGCAAAATCTCCCTTGACGCCCTCATTTTTCTCCAACTGATGAAATATCCCAAACAATATTTGTGCAATTTTCTGATTTTTAATTTTTGCTTAAACCCTAGAACGCTGATGTAATTTTCTGAGTTTTATAATGCATGAACATCAGCACATAATGCAACCAAAAGATAGGAAAACTCATAGCAGATAATAGTAACATTAAATCACCAACATAGCATGATTAGATCCTTCCATATGAGTCAACAAATGTCTGATATAAATCCTCAGTCTGCTGCTACAATATATGAATGCAAATTACAAAGTAAAGTGGGCTTCAAACATGCACCACAACATGAAAAAATCCCAATAATGCAGATGCAACTAACCCTAGTTGGGTGAAGCTGCTCCAGCTACAAAAATGCAACTAAATGACGAAGAAACTGAAATAACCCTACCAAGAGTGCGCTGGCCTGCTGGACTGATGTTAGGGCTTTGTCACCCTAGAAATGTGAATTAGAACCTCCAACTTGCACAACTTGCCATTCAAATCAGACAATCTAAATGCTGATGCAAAACTGACATGAACTAACAATTATCTCCATTGAAGCACATAAGAACCTCTGTCATGAAGTTTGCCCTTGAAGATGCTAGGGTTTCATCCAACTTCTCCTTAATGCAATAGGGTTTTTGTCCTACAGCATATGCTGCTCAAAAGTGCAGACCAAAGTAGAAGAACAATTTCGAATGATGATGAAATGATCCACAAGATATTGTATTTATACATGTTTCCCTCCTCTATGCTGGCCGACCTAGGCAAGTTTGCTATTAATTTCTTATTTTTTCCCCATCTCAAGGCCGACCTAGGAAGAAATATAAATGTTTTATTATTTTTCTTCACAAGCCCGATCTGCTTTTCCTTAACATGAGCCGACCTAGGAAAAGGGCTTAAAAGAGGGGACATTACATGTATACTTGCAATTTGACTACCAATTGGTCTCCAACATGCAAAAAAAAAGTGAAGCTGTTGTTCCACCCAATCATTCTCACAGTGGGTGCAACATTCAATAAAGGGTAAAGAGGATTATTATTGTCATGTTATGGCCAAACCCAGCACTGAGTACCTTTGTTGTTGCTCATGCAAGTGCTCCAATTCTGTTCGACGATCCTTTCAATCTTCCCATTGAACCTTTTACTCCTTACTCAAGTATAAGATAAGGTTTCAATTTGACATGAGTATAGGCATTTTAAGAATGCAATCAGAATTGGGTTCTCAATGTCAATGAGGAACCTTAGTAAGCAACACCATAACACAAGTAAGGGCTTCAGCTTATATGGAAAAATAACATGACTCAAGGCCTATGTCATCATTGCTTAAATGTTTTAAAAACAAGGATTACGATCCACATAAAATGACTCGACTCAAGCTTCCATCACAACAAAGGAATAACATCTGCCCAAATGATCAAACAAGGAGATACATAAGGTCAATTCCTCAATTACCAATAAAACCTTGTCAATTCAAGAATCAAATAGATGATAAAGAAACTCTGTTGGGCCACCTAGGTAGGACAACCACAACATCATCACTTGAAATGTTCAATCCTATTAAATAAAAAGCACAAGATTACTTCAATAAAATAATGTCATCGCAAAAGCTCAATTCACATCAACAAAGGTGTAACCAACCTGATATCACCAAAAGAGAACGCACAAGCCAAGTGGGACTCATAAATGTAATGAAATAATAGAACCATCTTATCAATGTATGAAACAATGCATGCCATGACCTCCTCATTGCCCTTAGATGTATTAGAGAAGTAAGACTTTGGGTTTAGGCGGTAGGCCAAGGCATGTATCGGTTAATGGAGTTGGTGCGTCTAGTTGCGAACAATGATGTGCTGAATGATCTTATATTTTCTTTTGTTTCCACTTTTAGTAAAGTAAAATGGCTTCTTTGGCCCTATCCATGGCCTCATAGAGGTAACCCATCGGCATGCCATCCCTATCCACCAAACAAAGAATATTGGGGTAAGGTTGATCACCTAAAAAATTGAAAACAAATTTGAAATTATTACAAAATTAACTTCCCCCCCAAAAAAAAACAACAAATAGATTATTTTGTAAAAAGTTCATTTTTGTATTTGTTACTTACCTTGAGTAACTTTGCTTTTTTGATGAATAAGACATCAAAAACTGTTCTTGCGGCCTTCTCCCCTTTAGTTTTTTTGGCATATGGAGACTCCATCTAAGCATTGGACATAAACATTGCTTGAGAGAAGGAATTGTGGCAACAATGCTTTGCAAAGTGAGGAAGTGAGTGGCAAATTGTCACTCTTGGCCGAACAAGTTCCTTGCCATTCTTGTGATCTCTTATCAAAGAAAGGACTCAAGTATGATTGTAGATAAATTTGGTAACTTGTTTAGCATCTTCAACCACACTTTTGACCAATCCAACCTTTCTAGTGTTCTTTAGCATCAAATCCAAGCAATGTGTAGCACAAGGAGTCCAAGAAATAATGGGATGCCTCTTCATAATAAGTTTCCCCACAGATACATATGTTGCTATGTTGTTTGTGATAATTTGGACAACATTCTCAACCCAGCATTCTGGATCAGCCCATCCAATAGATTGTACAAAGTCTCAACATTTTTTACTTCATGCAAGGCATCTATAGGCTTCAAAAACATCAATGTGCCATTAGAAGCTACCAAAAAGTTAAGGAGAGCCCTATTGCACCCATTTATCTATCCATTTGATTAGATGCTGTAGAACTTTTTGCACCATACTTTTATTTGATCATCAACTACAAGCAGCGTATTCTTTACAACTTCCTCTAACAATGGTCCACTCAAATCTCTAGTTGTTGGAGTCTTAAATCCCTTATTGGCAACTACCATTGCATTTATCGACCCTTCCCAATATGGGCTGTTCGCCATATTGAAGGGTAAATAATTGTAGTACCAAAATTTTGCCGCTGCTATCCTAGCCTCATTGTGTTTTTCCTTATTCCAAGTGGCACTTTCAAGTGAAGGTTGTGCTCTTGGAAGATTGTGTGGAATAAAGAAATTGGGTGCTAGTAAAGAAAGAAGATGACTAGAATAGAAGTATAGAACCCTTAAGAGTCTCATTAGTAGAGGAAAGTGGACGGTGAATGTGTGGGGCAGCAAAGGAATTTGTAGATGAATTAAGATTGACATTCATCACTGCCGCCATTGCTTCCTTAGTCCTCATCTTTTCCATTTTTTTCAAATCATAAATAATTGGCAAGTAGGGCATGCATTTTTCTCATAAGCTTGTTGGTCACTTCAAGGCATGCCTTCACATCATGTCTAGATATTTTAACATGTTATTTTAATCTTTTGATTCCTCCTATCATAAGAAGTAGGGAAAGCATTATAGTGGACTTGGTCCTTGATATCACCTGATGTCCCATACTTCCATGTAGGGTCTTTCCTACCACTCATTTATGTTGAACTTAACATTGCTGATTTTAACATTAAAAAATAATCAATAGGATTTAAAAAAACATTACTGCAAGCGACAAAAATTTATAAGAGAAAATAGAATGCAAATGCAATAGAAAAATGCTAGGAAATGAGGGGGGCAGTGGGGAAATGAGCAACATTTCCCCTAGGTTTTCAACTTTTGTAATTTCAAAATTAGAAAAAGAAAAAAAATAGATATGTACTAGTTTGAATATTTGAAGACACCTTAAAATCTCCTTCTAATCCCTTCTCTCAGTGTGTTTAGTCACGTGGATGCTAAAGATGTCTTTTGCTGGGCAAAAAAGGAGCACAAAAATGAACTGAAACAAAGGAAATTGTGGGTTATTTTTTGGTATTCTAGCACTAGGCAAGTCCATGCCTGAAATTCTTGAGTCATCATCAAAAACTTGGCCGGATCAGTCCAAATCTCACGAAGTACTCGTTGCACCAAGTCAGCTGAGTACTTGTCAAGTTTTCAAACTATGCTTAGTGCTACCACTTGTTTCCTTCTCGAACTTCTCTTTTATACCAAGAACAGCCCCAAGTACATCCAGCACTGAATCAATATCATCCATTTTAAATGCATAGTGGAAGATCTTGGTTGCATCCAACACTACTGAGGTAATCCCAGTAAAGTCCATTTCTTGTCTTCTCCCTCATGATCCAAGCATTCACTCCAAGTGGCAGTTCAGCAACATAGGAAGATTGAAAATAAAGCAATATTCAGTGTAAAAGAGCAATGAACAACAAAAATACATCAGCCTTTCAAGGTCAGATTTCAATATACATCAGAAGAATACCAATTCATCAAGTTGCTCAATTAATCAATGTACCAAGATACCCACCTAGGCAAACCTACGTAATGCAATAGGAGCAGCAAAAAAGCAGTCATCTAACTCTTCTTAGAAAGAAAAAATGCACAACAATGGAAATTATTTCACAGTAACAAAATTCTCTTTCATGCTTAAACAAGTTTGTCTATAAAAGATAAAACTCAAGGTGATGGCTCTGAACATCAACACCACAGTTTCAATCACAATGGCAAACAATATTATCAAAGGGGTAACTCAAGAAATGGAATTTTTGGATTCTGGATGCTACCTGTGCTGTTATTCAAGCCACCTCTGTTGGGTCAACTCAATTACCCTCTCATGGAACCAAGCACTTGCTGCCTTTCCTGCCTTGCTTCCCCTCGAGCCCCACTCTACTATGCATGGCACCGTCAAATCCCATGTGATTTGTACACTTAAACTAGATAGGACCATGACACCATATAGTTGAGATATTAAACAGCACATCAATACCAAAATAATCAACAATAATCAAAGGCATTATAACATAAACATAACCCTCAAAATAACATCCAGATTATCGTAGCTAAGCTTAGGAAGATCAAACCATAATCTAAGCACAGCTGTCAATTTATTTATCTTGGTAAAACAAAACTTCAAAATTATAAGACATTATCGAAGGCTCTAAACACATTAGAACAAGGATGCTGACTGGGTGGGCATTACATATTTGTTATCAGGCCAATAATGTATTAATAGCACCATGAATTAGATACATAGCCAATGTGTATTTGTAATAATGAGATAGAGGTGAGAAAAGATTCTCCTAGGTAAACTTTTAGGAGGTAATCTTAGAGAACATGTATGCAAAGAAAGATAACATGCGTGCAAAAGGATATATGCAAAAAGATTTGTAGGGTGACAACTAAGACTGACTCTAGTCTAATGCAGGTGGTGGATATTTATTTAATTATTCACAATACATTTTTATTTGCATGAAAATAAAATTGTAACTTAGGTAAATGAAATGAATCCAAGTCTATAATGTGCATGGGTCTGAAATAGAACCATTTATCAACATTCTTTCCCCAGTTTGAATCCACCAGTCAATAGTTGTTCTTACATATTATTTATTCCCTGTGTTAACTCTTCAACCTAGTTGCTACAATATTCAATCTCTTACTCATATTGCCAACCTTTAAGGGATACATAAACAATAAACTACCATGATTGTTCATCGCACTATGTTTGATCACTGCAAAAGTTTGTGGAAAACTTGTAATCAGTTGCTACCTCTTGCAATCCGTTAATCTTACATTTTAAATTTTTCAGATATACACAAATTACATTGATCAGTTGGTCAATGAACTTTGTTTGAAATCACTGTTAGTAACAACTAACAACTTTGGAGTATAAGTTGGTGGGACAGCTATGCACACTCATAATGAGTGCTCTTCAAATTAGGAGGGGAAGCTCCCTCGTTGTGCTTAACAAAAATGCTTGGAAAGGGAAAAGTAATCTAAACTATCTCTTGTCTTTTTGTCTCAGCTGTAGAGGTACAAGGCTTTCACAAAAACTCTATATGTTGCAGCTAAGTATTTTCTGGTTTCGCTTAACTACAACTCACAAAACTAAGTAACTTAAACTATCCAATCCCCTCAAGAATTCAGAGCATGAGGAAACGGAGCGGGAATGATTATCTGACGATAAGCGGGTACGGACTCACAACGTGAAGGCAAGGTGGCACAACTATCTGCTTGTCCGAATAGGCTTATTGGAAACAACAATATACGATAAACTAAGTACAAATTCTCAACTTGAAGGCAACGTGGCACAACTATCAGCTCAATGTGAATAAGTTTTTTATTCACACACATCACACGATAACCAAGTACAGATTCTCAACTTGAAGGCAAGGTGGCACAACTATCAGCTCAATTTGGACGAGTTTATTGAACACAAAACAGATTTTATCTAACTAAGGAAAGAATTCACCATTATAATTGCATGAAACCCTATGTGGCATAACAATTCATCATAATAGCAAAAACGCATGAACAGAGATCTGGAATAGGCAATGTGCCAGAAGGCAAGGTAGGCACAGCATATATTTCTCTCTCGTGCAAAAGTTATGTACAAATGAGCAAAAGCTCTTATTTATAGACATCGAAAGGTGTAGGGAACCCTAAAATCACCTTGAGTCAACTACAGTCTTGCAATGCATGCAAAATTTATTGCTAAGCCCTAATAAAGCAAACTATATAGTTAATTGGAAAACTACCATCAGTTAACCGAAACATCTAATCTAAAAATGGACAATTGTGCAAGCATGCACGTCCTTATTGAAAGCGAGTTAACTGGAAGACTACCATCAGTTAACGAAAACCCTAAATAAAACTCCAAGTGAATAAAGCTGATCTCGGAATAGATATGCATGAGATAAGACAGCGAGTTAACTTGAGAAGTTAACGTCAAGTTTAACTCCTGTGTGTAATGTCTATCCTGAGAGGTGGGAACTAAAGTCTACTGGCCATGATCTCGAACAACCAATCCCTCAACGAAGTTATTAGCTACATCACTATGCGGAGCTCGATACTGTCGAGAAGAATGCTATGCAGCGGCATGTCCTCTCCACCGGTATGATCTGGGTAGAAGTTCACCTCTGCTCCTGGTTGCTTCATCGAACAATGCTGACATGACTATAAGCTGATTAATCTTACAGCCAATGGTCTCCCCACTGAAAATAGTATAAGTGAGTGCTTGGAGCTCTGATTGTACATCAGTAAGCTCAACATACGCACCACCCTCGATCTGATACTGGCACGGTAAGCGAGATACTAAGGTCCTCACAAACCGGAGTGCACTAGTAACGTGCTCTCTACTCTCAGCCAACTCTGACGCCATAGTCTCCTCTATCTTTGCCTTGAAAACCAACTGTGTTTTCCAAGAGTAGATAGCTTCTTTATCCTCTGCATCTGTGACTGATTCACATGCCATACTCAGGTGAGCAATCATAATCTCATCCCGGGGTCTATTAATTGCCATGTCTCGCTGCTCATCTTGAAGACGAAGACGGAGCTCTTGTGCATTGTACCGCAACTGATATAACTCTGTAAGCATAGAACGACCTCTAGCAATGAACTCCTCCCACTCACCCAATCGCTTGCCATATGCAACTAAATGATTAAGTTGACCTTGTTCTGCTGGAGGCTCAAGCATCGGCGGGAGTGTGGCAATGACATCTGACCTGTGTACAAGGCTAGAAATGTATTGACGAAGTTGTTTGATTTCAGCCTTGAGGGCTGCCTTATCCTCTCCGTCTTTCAACATTCTATCCCTGGTACTGTCTGTAGCAACCTGTAGGAGATCAACTTGAGTTTGGCGTGTGCTACGACCAAGGTTGACTGTGATAACCTCGAAATCCTGAGATTCCAACTCGTCCAAGCTCTTCCCCTGTGGAGGTATAGCAGTCTCGACGACGATCTCCATATCGGTATTCCTCTCCACATGGACCATGTTCTTGATCCTCTTAT
>VDFB02182060.1:20116-116406 GCA_007258455.2 Sequoia sempervirens
AAAAAACAACAAATAGATTATTTTGTAAAAAGTTCATTTTTGTATTTGTTACTTACCTTGAGTAACTTTGCTTTTTTGATGAATAAGACATCAAAAACTGTTCTTGCGGCCTTCTCCCCTTTAGTTTTTTTGGCATATGGAGACTCCATCTAAGCATTGGACATAAACATTGCTTGAGAGAAGGAATTGTGGCAACAATGCTTTGCAAAGTGAGGAAGTGAGTGGCAAATTGTCACTCTTGGCCGAACAAGTTCCTTGCCATTCTTGTGATCTCTTATCAAAGAAAGGACTCAAGTATGATTGTAGATAAATTTGGTAACTTGTTTAGCATCTTCAACCACACTTTTGACCAATCCAACCTTTCTAGTGTTCTTTAGCATCAAATCCAAGCAATGTGTAGCACAAGGAGTCCAAGAAATAATGGGATGCCTCTTCATAATAAGTTTCCCCACAGATACATATGTTGCTATGTTGTTTGTGATAATTTGGACAACATTCTCAACCCAGCATTCTGGATCAGCCCATCCAATAGATTGTACAAAGTCTCAACATTTTTTACTTCATGCAAGGCATCTATAGGCTTCAAAAACATCAATGTGCCATTAGAAGCTACCAAAGGTCCAAAAAGTTAAGGAGAGCCCTATTGCACCCATTTATCTATCCATTTGATTAGATGCTGTAGAACTTTTTGCACCATACTTTTATTTGATCATCAACTACAAGCAGCGTATTCTTTACAACTTCCTCTAACAATGGTCCACTCAAATCTCTAGTTGTTGGAGTCTTAAATCCCTTATTGGCAACTACCATTGCATTTATCGACCCTTCCCAATATGGGCTGTTCGCCATATTGAAGGGTAAATAATTGTAGTACCAAAATTTTGCCGCTGCTATCCTAGCCTCATTGTGTTTTTCCTTATTCCAAGTGGCACTTTCAAGTGAAGGTTGTGCTCTTGGAAGATTGTGTGGAATAAAGAAATTGGGTGCTAGTAAAGAAAGAAGATGACTAGAATAGAAGTATAGAACCCTTAAGAGTCTCATTAGTAGAGGAAAGTGGACGGTGAATGTGTGGGGCAGCAAAGGAATTTGTAGATGAATTAAGATTGACATTCATCACTGCCGCCATTGCTTCCTTAGTCCTCATCTTTTCCATTTTTTTCAAATCATAAATAATTGGCAAGTAGGGCATGCATTTTTCTCATAAGCTTGTTGGTCACTTCAAGGCATGCCTTCACATCATGTCTAGATATTTTAACATGTTATTTTAATCTTTTGATTCCTCCTATCATAAGAAGTAGGGAAAGCATTATAGTGGACTTGGTCCTTGATATCACCTGATGTCCCATACTTCCATGTAGGGTCTTTCCTACCACTCATTTATGTTGAACTTAACATTGCTGATTTTAACATTAAAAAATAATCAATAGGATTTAAAAAAACATTACTGCAAGCGACAAAAATTTATAAGAGAAAATAGAATGCAAATGCAATAGAAAAATGCTAGGAAATGAGGGGGGCAGTGGGGAAATGAGCAACATTTCCCCTAGGTTTTCAACTTTTGTAATTTCAAAATTAGAAAAAGAAAAAAAATAGATATGTACTAGTTTGAATATTTGAAGACACCTTAAAATCTCCTTCTAATCCCTTCTCTCAGTGTGTTTAGTCACGTGGATGCTAAAGATGTCTTTTGCTGGGCAAAAAAGGAGCACAAAAATGAACTGAAACAAAGGAAATTGTGGGTTATTTTTTGGTATTCTAGCACTAGGCAAGTCCATGCCTGAAATTCTTGAGTCATCATCAAAAACTTGGCCGGATCAGTCCAAATCTCACGAAGTACTCGTTGCACCAAGTCAGCTGAGTACTTGTCAAGTTTTCAAACTATGCTTAGTGCTACCACTTGTTTCCTTCTCAAACTTCTCTTTTATACCAAGGCCACTTGGAGTGAATGCTTGGATCATGAGGGAGAAGACAAGAAATGGACTTTAATGGGATTACCTCAGTAGTGTTGGATGCAACCAAGATCTTACATCCAGCACTGAATCAATATCATCCATTTTAATTTTTAAATTCATAGTGGAAGATCTTGGTTGCATCCAACACTACTGAGGTAATCCCATTAAAGTCCAGTTCTTGTCTTCTCCCTCATGATCCAAGCATTCACTCCAAGTGGCAGTTCAGCAACATACGAAGATTGAAAATAAAGCAATATTCAGTGTAAAGAGCAATGAACAACAAAAATACATCGGCCTTTCAAGGTCAGATTTCAATATACATCAGAAGAATACCAATTCATCAAGCTGCTCAATTAATCAATGTACCAAGATACCCACCTAGGCAAACCTACGTAATGCAATAGGAGCAGCAAAAAAGCAGTCATCTAACTCTTCTTAGAAAGAAAAAATGCACAACAACGGAAATAATTTCACAGTAACAAAAATCTCTTTCATGCTTAAACAAAATTATCTATAAAAGATAAAACTCAAGGTGATGGCTCTGAAAATCAACGCCACCATTTCAATCACAATGGCAAACAATATTATCAAAGGGATAACTCAAGAAGTGGAATTTTTGGATTCTGGATGCTACCTGTGCTGTTATTCAAGCCACCTCTGTTGGGTCAACTCAATTACCATCTCATGGAACCAAGCACTTGCTGCCTTTCCTGCCTTGCTTCCCCCTGAGCCCCACTCTACTATGCATGGCATCGTCAAATCCCATGTGATTTGTACACTTAAACTAGATAGGATCATGACACCATATAGTTGAGATATTAAACAGCACATCAATACCAGAATAATCAACAATAATGAAAGGCATTATAACATAAACATAACCCTCAAAATAACAACATCCAGATTATCATAGCTAAGCTTAGGAAGATCAAACCATAATCTAAGCACAACTGTCAATTTATTTATCTTGATAAAACAAAACTTCAGAATTATGAGACATTATCGAAGGCTCTAAACACATTAGAACAAGGATGCTGACTGGGTGGGCATTGCATATTTGTTATCAAGCCAATATATGCAAAAAGATTTGTAGGGTGACAACTAAGACTGACTCTAGTTTAATGCAGGTGGTGGATATTTATTTAATTATTCACAATACATTTTTATTTGCATGAAAATAAAATTGTAACTTCGGTAAATGAAATGAATCCAAGTCTAATGTGCATGGGTCTGAAATAGAACCATATATCAACATTCTTTCCCCAGTTTGAATCCACCAGTCAATAGTTGTTCTTACATATTATTTATTCCCTGTGTTAACTCTTCAACCTAGTTGCTACTATATTCAATCTCTTACTCATATTGTCAACCTTTAAGGGATACATAAACAGTAAACTACTATGATTGTTCATTGCACTATGTTTGATCACTGCAAAAGTTTGTGGAAAACTTGTAATCAGTTGCTACCTCTTGCAATCCGTTCATCTTACATTTTCAATTTTTCGGATATACACAAATTACATTGATCAGTTGGTCAATGAACTTTGTTTGATCACCGCAATTCTTCATGCAAAATATGAAGTTGGAACCTGACAATGTAATTTCAACAAAATTACTTAGAATGTCTACTTATTCATGCATTATATTGAAAAATTTAATAGTTAAAAAGCCAAAAATATAACTATGCTTTGAAATCAATGGTAAATAGATACAGTAAAGATATTTAAAATTTTAGAAATGGATTTTTTTTTGAATTGCTAAAAGCCTATTTATCAGTTTTATAACTTAAAATTATTTAAGCTATTTGAATAGCTAAACTTCATATTATAAATCTTTAAAGTACAATAGAATCAGGTACTTAAAATGATTACAAAGAAGTTGAATGAAAATTACTAATGATTTAGCTTTTCTTCTGCGTGTTTACAGGGTTATTTCTTCCAGCATTCGTTAGGCCTATTTTGGATTCTATGGAAACAGCAAAGGCAGTTCCACATCCAGGTCTAAATGAGGTGATGACCCATCCTTCTATGATGAAGTTTTCTAGAATTATGAATTATGTTTCCTTGCCTTGTGCAGCATGATCAAGTAATATTTGCTATTTTATATAAGCAGGTTGTTGCAGGGATGACAGGGAAAAAAACCTGAATAAGATGTTTAATCCAAGAATATTGCTACAAGTGGCTGGAGTTCAGCTATAATTGCAGGATAAATGTAGTGCTTTAAGACAAATATTTTTACAGCATTTATGTAATGCCGTTGAACATTGAAATAAGTCCTGGTTCATCTGTTTGAGTTTTCTCTACTTTACCCTGCTCATGTCCATGACATTGTTGCAATTCTTTTATTTGGATTTGTGGAAAGTATTGCCTAACTTATTCTTCGAGGTTATGAATATTCTCATATTTGTCCAAAATTTTCATTTGGAAGAATATAAATTTTTTTCGTAAAATCTTTGAATGAGAAACTAATGAATATTACCCAAGTTTTGATATCTTTAACTTGTATTACTGCTTATGATTTCTTCACATTGTATGATAGACATGTTTTCATTCATTTTGAAATATGGATGTAAGTCAGTACTTAAAAAGTTAAATATAATGTGCTGGTATATGAGCGAGCGTTGAAATAAGCAAACCTTGATCCTGATTCTGCATGGACCTGTCATGAATTATAATATTTTAGAGTAAGCTGACTTGTATTCTGGTAAGTGTAAGAGCAATTTTATTGCCGTGTTGCTACATATCTTGAAACCTAAAATACAACAATATTGTATTTCGCTATCATGATGTGTTGAAAGAAATTTCAGGTATTGTTGTAACTTGTAAGCAGTTAAACAACTTTTATTGTGGCTTAGAATACATTCTAGGCAATGACTGGTAACTGCAAAAATTATCTGATTAAAAACGGCAGCAGATTGTTATCTATCTATCTATATATATATATTGCATGAAAAACATGCTACATGCTAAAGTGATAATTCAATATCATGTATTTTCATATACTGTGATCCTGTAGCATGCTATGATGTTTCTCTATGCACACGATCTTCCAATTTTATGTTTTCGTTAAATTGAGAATGCCAGAGAGATGATGACAGTCTTAAACTGATTGATTTGAACACTCATGAATTCTTAAGACTATGAGCTCTTCCAAAGCATGCATTATACATCTGTTTTATATTGTCTCATGTCAGATGTTCTGTTTAAAGTTAAACAATAGAGAGAAAATATTTTTAATGGTTTTTGATTGATATATAATAAAATTTAATCAATTGTTTACTTCCAGTGATTGTTGACATGTCAATTGTGGATATTGCACTTGTGTTTGGTGATATGGGTGTTGATTGGATCTACATGTATGGAATGGTAGATAATAGAATGCCGTTCCCCTTACATTTTCTCCACCTTCAGTTGTTTTATTTTATGTGCTTGCATTATTTAAATCTGCATATGGCCAATGGATTGATTGGGCAGTTTCATTTGCTAGCTGTCAAGACAGTAGGCATCGTTATTGTTTATTGTTTAAAGTTTTTACCTTTCAGATTTCACTAGTTTGTGACAGTGCAACTTGGGGAGAATCTCTACATCATTGATGTTCTTGATCCAATAATCTTGAATATGACATGTCAAGGTGTTACTCAATTATCCCTTTTTCTTTCACCTTTCACAAACACATACCCAGAATGCTATAAATTATATTTCACACCTCGTTGATGCTACTACTAAAATGTGTCTCTTCGTATCCATAAAACCAATGGAATCGAAGTTTGACAATCTTTTATGTTGTGACTGAAATCACTGGTTATAAACACGGACAATGCTTGCAATCACTTGAAGATAGAATTTATATGCTTGCTTAAGTGCTTTAGTTTGTGTAGTAATTGCATAGAATGAAATTAGTAGAAGACTGAAGCAAATGAAAATAGAGATTTAACAAATGAATTTACTTGGAGAAACCCTACACAGAAAATGTCCAAAAGAGTGGTAAAATGGAAACTTGTTCAATCAACATGCTTTATTACTGCACCCAACCGTGTGATCATCCTAATATAACTCGCTCAATCAATATTCGTTACTGCACTTAACTGTGGAGTCGTCCTAATATAACTCTTTGAATGACCACTAATGCTAGTACTGGTGCTTGAATGACAATCCATTACTGCATTAGGTATATTTTTACAATCATATGAACACTTGATGTGAACAGGCTTGAAACGCCAAAATCACCAAAGAGGTGGCAGGAGAAAATATTTTACCTCGTCTTTGGCGTTTTTGAGTTTGCAATTGTGATCTGTAATGTCTTACAAAGCTAGAATTTAAGAACGAAAAAATAAGTATTTACTTGCTCCTTAAATGAAGCTAATTTTGGAGATGAAAATATTGTATCACAAAACTGAAATAAATCATGCAACAGACTTACACAACTCAGATTTTTGTTCTTGACACTTTATTGTGGAGGAAAAACCAAATATTGTGGTAGATGGCTTTGCTACCTTGCTTTGTTATATTGATATACACACTGAAGCGGACCATATTTTGTACTTTTGCTATCTCCTTTCTACTATGAATAGCTGAATCTTACAATATTCCTTTTATTCTGCAACTAAAAGAGATGCTTTACTATCCTCAACAACCTTCTATTTATAGTTTTTTATGAATATAATTCTCTCGGGTCTTGGAAGATTCTTGTGCGCACAAGAAGACTAAACGATGATACTATGGTTCACATTTTGATTTTTAACTATGTAATTGTCATGGACGCTACTGCGATTGTGGTCTTGGCCAGGTCTCTACCATGATTGCAGTGCTATCAACCTGTATTCTATTATGTGTTTCTTGTTTTGTTTTGTTTCTCTTTTTAAGTCTAAATTCGTTGTATCGCTCAAGTTTTTATCATTGTATATATTTTCTAAATCCATTTTGTATCACTTTTTGGACGATTTCAGTTCCACAAAAGCTTAATGAGACATTAGGTGGGGGAAGAGTTCTCCTACTCTTATTAGAATACCATTTTGCTTGGCCGATGGTATGATTTTTAAGTCCAATTTTCTATGTTTCTTGAACTCTTTCTGATTTCTGTTGTTCTTTTTCTAGAACCAAATCCTCTGTATGGCTCTTCTTTTCCCACCCAAATCTTGTAAGGAGGGTAGTACTTGTTCTTCTTCATCTAGCATGAAGGGCTTATAAAGCTACAAATGTTCACAATTTACACTTGAGTGTATCTTCATGAAATGAGGGAGATCAAGTTTGCTATTTCATCCATGGCATCCAAAGGAGTGAAAGGTCCGTACCTTAATGGCTTAATTTTCTTTGTTTGTTCTTGTAGCGTTTCCTTTTTTGTGCTCCTTCCTACGTTGATCATGCCTTTGTTTGTATAGTTGTTCTCTTACCTTGAGTTAGATTTGTACAATCCTATCGGCAAACCCTACTTGTTCTATCTTGCTGATCAAAAGCTGCATCGAGTGGACTTGAAAGCCAATATCTCAAACACGCTTCAGATGGTGATTTATTACTAGAAGAATACACCACTCTATAATAAGAATGTTGAACATTATAGATTGATTCATCCCATGTTTTTGGACACTTACTATCATACCCTTGAATGAGCTGTGCCAAAGTCCTATTGACCACCTTCTATGTGTCTATTTGTTTGTGAGTGAAAGATGTTTTTTAAGCTTAGTGTTAATTATACTCCATATTGTAAACTGAAACATAGCAACAAACAATGTATCTATATATGAAAATTTGGAATTATGAAGCTCGAAGTGCACTCATACACTAGCAAAGAACAGTTTTGTTGCATTTTTCCTTGTGATAGTTCTTTTACAAGTAGTTAGTATACACAATTTATTCCTACCCACTACTACAAACAAATAATTATGCCCATTATAGGAAAACCTCCTACAAAATTCACATAAACACTTTCTCATGGTCTTGTGGGAATAGGTAAAGGCATATGCATTCCTCCTTGTTTTAGATTTTCTAGTACTAACACCACTTACAACTTCTAACAAATTTCACTACTTGTTGCATTTTGGGTAAAAACACGTACTTTTGTAAATGAGTCACTATTTAACCTACCCCAAGGTTAACTGCCACTTTGGAGATATGAGGTTGCATTTTGGGTAAAATGCATACTTTTGTAAATGAGCCACTATTTAACCTACCCCAAGGTTAACTGCCACTTTGGAGATATGTAATTCCCTCATTAGTAGAAGCCTTTGTGCCTTTTGAAAACAATTTTTCCTACCTTGTAGAGTAAACCCATCTTGAAGATAGAAGTCTTCACTTTTAACAATTACTTGTGATAGAAGTATTTCTCATTTCTTCCCAAAATCTTCACGTGCTTGCTCTTCAATATAGGCCTCTTTTGTGAAATGTTTCAAATGAGTTATCTTAGTCGTGATTGGAATAGCTGGCCTAGGCAACATATTTGCCACAACATTGCTAGTTCATTTCTTATATTTATTCACTCCATCCATTTATAATGTCTTTCTTTTGTTTTGTGCTTGTAAATATTGTATAGCTTGGTGGTTAGTGTAAATATTGTATAGCTTGGTGGTTAGTGTGCACAATAGTTTCTTTACCAAATAAATTATGTGTCTTTTTTCTTGTTTCAACTAGTGCATATAATTCTTTATCATATATTATATATCTTCTAACTATCAAAGTACAAATATTTGAATCTAAGCTTTTGTAGCGCTCTTTGGTGTTGACCTATTTATAACTGCTTCAATTTTAGATGGGTCTATTCTTAATTTTTCTCCTCCTACAACATGCCCTAAATAAATTGATGATTCTTTGTCATATTCACATTCTTTAGATTGCATAGTATTTTTCTTTTAACCTTTGCAAGACTTGTTTAATATGGACAAGATGTCCCACCAATGTGGTACTAAATATTAGGATGCCATCTAGATAGAGCATCACAAAAACTATCTGTGAAATCCTTTAATCTCACAAAAGTTTTAGGCACACTACTCAAATCAATAGGAAGTACTATCTTTTCATAAAGACCTTGCTTTATTTCAAAACTAATTTTCCAAGTGACTTGTTTTATTCGCACTCGATGATAACTATAACTAAGATCCAACTTAATAAAATATTTAGCATGTTTAAGTTGGTCTAACAAATCATCTATCTTTAGAGAAGGATATCTATTCTTAAGTTCAATTTATTAAGAGCCCTATAATCAATGCACATCCTCCAAGAATCATCTTTCTTTCACAAAACTACTTTGGGTGATCTACAAGGTAAAGTGCTGGGGTGATCCACAAGGTAAATGACACTCCAACAACTTCTAAAGTTACCTCTTTGTTGTGTTGCTCTCTAGTAGTAATTGCCAATGTGATCTCATGTGAGGAGTAGGAGTTGAATCTCATGTTCCACCTCGCTTCTTGGGGATAATCCCTTTGGTTTTGTGAACACTTGCTCAAAAGATGTTAATAATTCATCCAAGCCTTTCAATTTAAATTCCCTAAGGTAGAAATTTCTTATCCATCTTCTTTCTTATCTTGTAAAAATAAACAAAATATCTACCATGGATGCTTCAATCCTACTTTGGTGCACTTGGATTATGCACTTAATTTCATACTTAAGCTATCTATATTTGTTATCCCTCATAAAAATAACATCCTTGACATAAAGATGAGGCCTACCAAGAACAATATCAAAAGCATCAAAGTGTATCAAATATGCTTCTACCTCATCTATGCAAACTTTACCTATCACCTTTTTGTTACTTGTATCTCTACACCTCTTTCACCCATACCAATGGGTATGAATGTGAATGTTCTTGTGTTTTTCATAATAAGCTTCTTAATCATTTTTTTGAAATGAGATTACATTGTGAGTGGGGATCTATCGATGCATTTACACTATTCTTCCTAAATTATAACTTCAAAGAAAAGAGTTTGTTCATATCCCTTTGTTGAGCCTTTTCCTTAGAGGCCATGTATCCAAATTTGTCATTCGTATCTAAGCTATCCTCTATTTCTATACTATCATCATGAATCATTTACATAGTTTTCTTTATATCATCTATTTCTTTATGCCTATTTGTATTTTTGGGATTTAGTTTAGGGTGAAGCTTCCAACGTTTTGAATTTATATTCCCATCTAACTTACAATGATTCTTTGTGTCCTTTTTGTCATATTTTTGTATAATTTTCTTTCCAATTACTCTTTATTTTACCTTTATATTTAGAAGACTCACCTTCATAACTCTTCTCCTCCTCTACATGGTAGGCTTGTCCATTAGTTGATTGTCAACAAATCCAAGTTGTTGATGCATAACTTATTCCTTTGTAGAGAGATTAGGAATGACCACCCCCTCCTCTAAGCTACCATCTCTCTCTCTCTCTCTCTCTCTCTCCTCTCATTAGTGCAACCATATTTTTGTTGTTCTCAGCTGATGTCAAATTTCCCTTAATTGGAGGAGAAGAGGGGTCCATGAGTTTTGGTAGCTCCTTTTCAAAATGATAATTCTCTATCCCTTTCGGATAATGATGGCCTATCTTTGTTTTATTCTTTTATTTTAGCATTTGAACTATCTTTTAGGGATTTGCAAGATATTCTATCATCATTTTATTTTTTCTCTTTGACATTTCATTAATCTTTTGAGGTTTTGTAGAAAATTTAGTAATAAGGTGGCTCACCCTTAAAATTTTTAGGCAAAATATTTTGGAGTTCTCATAAAATATGGGTTGAGACTATCTACTAAATTTGGATTCTAGAGTATTGGATGTGGGAAGGACTTTGTGAATCTCTACATTGACAAAATATGGTGAAAACCATCCTAGTTTTCTCTTGGGTAACTTTGTCTAGGGTAATAAAATGGCCAAACAAGTTGGCTATCCAAATGAAGATCTCCTCATCCTAAAAATCTAATGGAAGGTGGGGAAGGAAAGCTCAAAAATGGGTTGTCGTGGTCAAATCAACTTTAAGGTTGAATTTGAAACGTGATAGATTGCTTTTTCCATAAATCTAATCCCCCCCCCCATGAGAACCTTAAGGAGATCTTATGTACTAGCATTCCCCAAGAAGGAAGGGGGTGTAGGTGCCCCCCCTAAGTTGTTGACCCCCATTCTCACATGAACTAGAAATTTAAGCTGTTAGGTTTTAGGCTATTGCAATGTAGATTACTGGTGGTGGTGTCATTGATGTCAACAAAATGTAGATTGTTGATGGTGGTCATTGATGTCATTAGAGTGATAGTGTGTGGATGGTTGCATATGCTGCAATCAGAATGTTGATCAAAAGTTCTATGTATGGTGTCATGAGTTGCTATAATAGTTGTCCTACATTTCCTATTGCTCATGTATGAGTGAATGATGTTGTGAATGTTGTATTCACTGTCTGTTGATGAAAAATGTATAAAAGAATATCTTACAGTTAGTGGCTCAAGAAGTTGCATTGAAAAGCTCCAAAGAATGCCCCACATTCTTTTTCATTTGAAGATAAGGTCTTGCGATTTAGAAGATAGAAAGAATAGAGTGTGAAGCATGCATATTCTTGTTTTTAGAACATAGTAGTCACTATAAAAGTTTCCTGAGTTAGCAAAGTGAAGACTATGCTATTGCAATTATGGAAAGTTTAGAGAAATGCTTTGCATTTCTCTACAGTTGTTGTTGTCGTCTTGTAGTTTGGAGGATGAGTTTAAAATATCTATCTTCTCCCTTCAAGTTTTAGTTGTTGAGGTGTACTGCAAGTTGAGTTTTCAATGTTCTATCTCAAGATTGTGTTGTCTGGCTTTGCAAGAGATATTGGTTTTGTGTCTATTTTCTTGCGCTAACATAATATTGCATGAAGTTGTAAAAGGAGGGCATGGAAATGTTTTTGAATATCATTTGATGCTTGTGATGCTATCCACGTATTATTATCTTGTCTCTCTAGTACCGCTTGTGGTCTGGAGTTAATATTTGGAGGGTTAAGTGTTTGTTGGGTTGACTTGGTACGTTAAGTCATTTGCACCAAGTTTTCATGGCGTGCACCAACATGGGATTGTGTGCAGAGGTAAAATAGGTCTTGCTTATCTCTTGGATTGTACCACATTCAAATTCCCTTTCCCATAGATGTTTTGGAGTTGACTCATTATGGTCATTACATGTTTCATGTCTATAAATTTCAGTTTGGCCGAAAAGGAGAAACTTTTTGATGATTGTGGAAGGTATAAATGGAGGATCAAGTGTGTGATCAAAGCAGTTGTGAAGTGTGTTGAGAGTGTCAATGTAAATGCTGAAAGCAGTGAGCTGAAGGTAGATGAATGAGTACAAATATACAAAGAAGTGTTTGATGTATGCTAAAGGTAGTGAGCCGAAAGCAAAAGAGTATAAGTGAAGTGTTGAAGGCAGTGAGCTGACATAAATGTGTAAGTGAATGCTGTAGCTAGTGAGCCAGAGGCAAAGGTGCATGTGCGATTGCTAGAGGTAGTGAGATACAAGAAGATGAGTGTAAGCAAAGTGCTGAAGGTAGTGAGCCAGAGGCAACAGAGGTGTTGCAGAGGCAATTGTGTATGTGATTCATCAAGTGTTGTATTCTGAGGTTGCAACCTCTTTTTGTAAGTGTTATATTGAGCAAGGAGTTGTAAAATTCCTTAGGTTAAAGACATTAAAACCTATTGTAAAATCTATTTGTGAGGCTGGATTTGGACAGTAGCTCCAAGAAGCTCTCACCATGGTTTTCCCTTGTTGAGTTTTTCACGTAAATATGGTGTTGTATGTTTGTGCTTTGAATGTTTTATCTGGTTAAGGCAATAATAAGTTTTGGTTGATAAATTTGAATTGGATTAAATTGAGGGATATATTGATTCACCCCCCCTCTCAGTATATCTGTGTTCTAACATAGGCATGTTTCACAAACATTTTCTCTTAAAGTGGAAAATGAAATCAATTTGCCACTATATATATTTTCTATTATAAATAAGTTTATACATATTTAAAAGAAACATTTACAATATGTACAACAAAATTGATAAAAATAAAATCCCTCAAACAATATCACCCTACTATAAAAGAGTAAAAGTCATTTATTCCTCATTCATAATCAACCCACAACTTTCAAAAGAATCCTATAGACAAAAATGAATACTTTTTCAACTTCCCAATATATTTTCTAGATATTTACTAAAATAATCAAATCAAGGAACAAAGAAAAGAATTGTATAACCAATATATTAAATAGTAAATTAAATACTTATTCATAATCCTTTAGTCAATTTTGAATACATTTTAAACTATATTTTATGAAAAATACAAGAAACTCAGCTAATATTATTACAAAGATATGTTAATATTTTTGAAAGAACATACATTTACACACAATCATATATAGATACAACTAATGGAGAAATTAGTCTTCACCCTTCCATAAGGTTTCAAAAACAACCCACCCTCAAGCATGGAGGTTCTAGATAATCCAGTTTCACAACCATTTATGCATAGAATACAATCCTCAAAAAATATCATTTACAAAATCCCCAATTGGTTAACACATCACAATTAAATACATTATGTTTACAATAAGGGGGAGGCAAGGATAATGGGGTTAATATGAGAACATCAAATTGCCTTGGAAGAAAATTATGAACATAAAACCCCAATTGGGAGCTTCTCACATATCTCTCAACCCTAATACGTGGGTTGATCTCAATCACACTTGGATAGTTGAACCCAATTCAAAACCATCCCAAAACATGTATCCAATAAAATACATAAAAATTGATATACATGCAACCAAAAATTTATTACGATCCCAATTAAATTACATAAATAAAAGATCTATTTGAATTTGCTTCCCAATTGGTAGAGTTATTTTTCCAAAATATTCCTTCCCTCCAATCCAACTTACGTACCTCTCAATCCAAAATATCCGTTATCAAAGAATGCATATGGTTTTCCCAAGAGAAACCCCCCTTCTTCTCAATAATTTATTTTAAAATAAAACTTAGAATGACACCTCTTCCCATGATGAGGCCACTCTTCACTTTCCTTTCTTTGACCACATTTTCATCACTTTATTTTGGAGGAACTTAATAGGGATAAGAACATCACAAAATATATTTTTGTACATAAAAAAAACCCATACCCATAGTAAACATATTAGGTATTAAGTTTTTACAAAATCAATCACAAGGATGACTCTTAATACTATTCTAATCTCCAATAAAAAATTAACTTCACACTTTTACATAAATTAAATATAAAGAACATAGCCCTCCCATGAGTTTGGATCTAGTGTCATAGGGAAATTCACATTAGTGATTACCTTAAAAAACCTCCAATATTTTAATTGGTTCAAATTAAATATGCATACTTGAAATATTGTTTTTGATAGATTAAGCAAGGAAGGGCCTTGAACTCGATTACAAAAATTTAAACATGAAAAAACAAAGAAATAAACAACAACAAAACTGCTACTTGGCCAACCCCAAACCTACAAACAATTAAGAAAACAAACTATAGAAACAACACATAAAATACAAAAAATGACTAATAGAGATAGTTCCAATCTTTTCTTAGGGAGTTCATAGACTCCTCGTATCAAGCAACCTCTAGATATTACCTAGTGCTTTTGGGTTTCTTGATAGTCTCTTGCTGATCATTCACATTGTCTTGTTTCTTCTTCTTCTTCTTCTTCTTCTTGATCCTCAACTAGAAAATTACCATACCAATCACATGTTTCTTCATTATTCCATTTGTAATTTTGATAAGGTCATAGAAGGATTTCTCCATTTTCAACACTCTATTTTGGTATAGATTCAAGGTTTTATATATGTTATCCCATTTTTTGGCACAACTTTTTTATTCCTCCTTCTGTTTCTTGCTTCTTTCAATGACACCAACTCTAGTTTTAAGTTCTTTAATTTCAACTTAGGAGTCCAAAGGATCCTCTTGTTGTTCCATCTGCTCAACCTCCTCTTGTTTTTTTTGTTCATTCCTCTAATTCTCCTCTTGATCATCATCCTCATTATTGGTAGACTCAGGCATCTCCACATGCCCCAAAGAAAAATCATTCATCTCGTTTCAAGGAGAAATAAAAATAGAGGCATCATCTTTATCCTATTGGGGTAGGTCAACCATCTCCTCAAAGTAGGCTTCTTCATCCAAAGGAGGGTAAAATTCCTCCTCATCCTCATTAGTCCCACTTTCATAATATATCTCCATATTTTTACTTTTCTTTTTAGACAACTTAATATTTTTATTGTCATAGGCCTTTTCCAATCTGGAAAACCTTCTACCTCCCAAATTCTCTTTATCACCTTTACTAGACTCTTCCTCATCCGATCTAGCTATAAAAAATGCTTCCCCAAGGCCTTAGCTTCATTTTTCTTACTAACAATAGACTTTCCCTTGAGGCTCTTGAGGACCTATTTTTCTCAAACTCTTCATACTTTGAGAACCAATCCCTATGAGAGGTCATGTGAAATTATGCACAGAATATATCATCCACACATCTTCAAATGCATAGGTTATGAGGGTTGCAACAAAATAATCTTCATAATCTTGAGAGGATTTATCAAATTCAAAATCAACAAAGTTCTTCTTTTTCTCCTTCTTACACTCCTTGCCAAAATGACCATATTTGCTGCAATTCTAACATTTAACCTTGGAATTTCTAGGAGACTTATATCTCCCATGAGATTTTGATTAAGATATTTATTTCTTCTTGTCCTTCTTTTCTTTTTCCTTAAATTTACCACAAACAAAGGCCTCCTTATCCATTTCAAAATATTTCCTTCGCATCTCTTCAAAAAGTAATGATACAACCACTTCATCAATATTGAAGGTGATATTGGTGTGCCCAATGGTCATGTCAAGGTGATCCCATAAGTATTGAAATGAACAAAACAAAGTCATGAAATGATCCTCATCCTCCATTTTCACACCAACATAACCCAACTGGTAAACAAGCATGTTAAATGAGTTCAGGTGATCAACCATTGATCCTCCTTCCCCCATTCTCAAAGAATACTTCTTTCTCAGGAATAACTTATTTGGGTGATCCCACAATATTGGTTTACAATTCCGTTGAGGAAGGAAAATTGCAAAAATGCTCCCATTAAAAAAAAAATGGTTTTTAGGGGTTCGCATGAACTGGGGTGTTCGTATGGACCCAAAATGGGTTTGCTCAAACCCCCCTTTGAGTGAACCCTCTTTAATGATGGTACCCACCTTTTGGCACATTTTTTAAAATGAAGACAAAGGAAAATTCAAAAAAAGGGGGTTTCATATGGACCCCCCCCTTGAGCGAATCCCCCTTCACTCGAAAGGGTCAGGGGGTTCACTCAAAAGGGGGGGTCCATACGAACCCCCCTTTTTCCCCCTTCTCCTCTTCTACCAAATCTCTACAAAATTTTTCCTTTCAAAGCTTGGGTTGAGGATGAAAATGGAGACTTCACAGATCCAATTGGATGATGGTAGTCCTCGAAACAAGCTATCCATCGAATATAATTTTAATATGTTTTGGTTTTATTATGTATTTTTTTTAGTTTGATTAAACATAGGTTTTTCACCAAAAATCAAGCTCTCTGTTTTGCACATGTGGAAAAATAGTAGATTATCAATTTTTTTTTGAAACATATCAGTGCACTAGATATTGATGTCCCTAATCCAACAAAAAAAATTTGAATTTCGATACATACAAAAAAGTTATGTTCTAGCCAATAAATCATGTCTAAATTGTAACTGGTTTGACTTTGAAACTTAATTAAGAAAAAAAAATTCAATGAAATGCTATGAAACCAATTCCATGCACTAGATATCGTAGTTATGAATCTAAATTCGAAAAAATTAGAATTTTATCTTTCATAAAAAAAAGGTTGTGTTAGCCAGTAATGTCACTCTTTAAAAATGGTGTTTACTATTAAAAACTAGTTTTCGAAGGAGATGGAAAAAGAAGTGCATCATCTTCAAATTCCTCACAAATCACAAATGTCACAAATCACTAGTTTGCATCATCTTCAAATTCCTCACGGTTTAGCCGCTATAGGTGCTCGAAAGTGAAGATTTAGTTAAAAAAAATTAGTTCAATGTCCAGTTTGGCCAAAAATTGTAAACCAGTATTGTGGGATCACCCATTTACCAAAGATTTAGCTTGATAAATTTCACCAAGCCTCTTCTATAGTTTTTATATAGTCTTCTCTTCATGTGCATTCAATAGAACATAGTCTTATCAAACCCTTGGATTTACAGTCCATCAACTCCTAATTTTCTTGAGTCATGTTGAGAGGTTTAGTATAAGATATTATAGTTGACAAATCTCGATCTATGAGCATATCCTCTATCTTAGGCTTCCACAACTCAAAATTACCACCATTAAAATTCTCCATCTCGATCCTTCTAGATGTGCTTTCCATATTTTTCCTACAATGATATCACAAAATAATATGCAACATGCTCCCTCTCAAACAAAGATCTATACAAAATCCCTCTACCCAATAATGAGACCAAAACTGGCTGGGATTTAATACCAACTGAAAGGGAATTGAGTGAGTAGAAAAATATTCCTACACTAATGTAAGTAGGGGAGATAGTGCAAAATTTTAAAACCCTTAATAATTACAATGTGAAGATGCACATTTAGCTAACATAAATAGTATGGAAAAATAATAACAAATAATAACACCATATTTATGTGGGGAAAACCCTTTCGAGAGAAAACCCCCACTCCAAAATCACAATCCTTTGTATGATCAATAATCAAATATGGTTAAAATCTAATCTTAGATCCAAGCTCATTAACATGAGTCTTGAACAATGACAAGGATTTTGGAATGATTCTAATAACATTACAGTACCTACAATTTACAAGTTCAAAAAATCTCTCCTACAAAATGCACAAGTACCAAAATATATAGTACAATGTAATGAAGAAGATGGCTCAAGGTAGATGCCTATGATTTCCATATAGAAAGAATCCAATGCCTCCATGCCTGCCATATCTCTCCTTGAAATGCATAATGCTTGCATCCATGCAACAACCTTGCATGTAAAGAACTTTCATAACTGGGACCCACCTAACATTTCTTTTTCTATTTCCAACACCTTCATCCTCATGTATAGGACCCATAAACATGCAATTTACCTACACGGATGCAAAACCATTGCATGGATAGGTTCCTGCATCAAATGGGGCCCCCTTGTCATAGTTTTTTCATACTTGACTCTTATATCCGTCATATTTTTTATTTGAAAAACTTGTCATAATCAATCTTAATTATCTTACAACTTATGAAAAAATCCACAAATTAAGCAATGGGTTCCACCAAGTTGGATTCCTATCTCCTCCAAATTTGGGTGCATGCAATCATAGTCACACTACATGTAGGATGCCACCTCAGCCAGTAGGTCCCACAAAATGACATCATAGGATAGACATGAAAAATAGGACAAAATAAATAATTAAAAAAATAAATAAATGTAAGGACTTGCAAAGGTTGAGACACCCTAATACAACCCAAAGGATAAAAATATTATTTTTTCCTCAATTAAAGTATGTGGAGAAAGCATTAAATGTGTAGGTGCTAGTAAAATTTTATGTTTGTATTATACCAAATAGAAGACTTAAATATACATGTGCTAGCAAAGATTCATATTTTGATCACTATCAACAATGAAACAATATTAAATTTTAAGTGGGCATTAAAACCATTTAAAACATTTATGATCACTCTCAACAATGATTAATCTCAAACTTTATTATTCAAACCATTTAAACTAGTTACGTTATGAATATATACAAAATATTTATATATGTTGATATCAATAAGGCCATGAAGGTATACACAATGTCATGAAAATTCATGTAGTTTAGAGAGGCCTATAATATCATATAGTTGTACGATGAACGTCTAAACAAAGCCATGTAAGTGTATAATGACATATATTAGTAAAATATAAATATATACCTATAAAGCTATATATGCATACACAAAAGATAAATACGTGCATGCATTCCATGAATGCATACACTAAAATATCTATACATAAAATTATGAATTCTCATCAAATAATCAACCTCTCTTGGTTTGCCTCATAACTAGAAACTGGGCTTCATTGGTCATACCTTAGATACTCATCTAGATTGCAATTACACTTGTTCATACAAATCAACTATACAAACATTGTTAGTGTAGGTTTTTTATTTTCCTTACATTAGGGGATATTTTTTTCCTACACATATTAAGATTTCTTAGGTATTATGAGGATAGATGATATAGTTCATCAATTACATATGTCATTCTCACCCACCTTTGGGTAGTTGAGTCTCATAGCCCCTTTTGGATTTATATGCCACATCTCATAACCATTTGTTTATCTTCATCAAAGTAGGTGTAACAATGTAATTTGGTATTTACGAAGTAGGTAAACTTTTAACTATTTTGGGTAGTTGGATTTATTACACCTCTTGGATGTATATGCTCCTATGTGTGCTATATATAGCATTCATCTCTCTTCTCTATTATTCAAAAAGAGTAATGTGAGAATTAGAGCTATACTCTCTTATATTTTGTCTCTTGAGTTCTCTTTTTTCAGGATTCTCTGTCCATTTTTCTATTTTGATCTTCGATCATCCGTTGACTAAAGTGGATGTGATCTATGATTGGTAATCATTATTGGCTTAAATTCTTGTTTCACATATAATCTAACATGGTGCTAGAGCTAGTTTGTCTGGTATAGTTCATTTTGTAGTCCTATTTTTTGAGATATTTGAGACTAATCCATTGCTAATATTTTTCTCCAATAAACCTAGTATGCTCTTCTCTTGCATCCTTTGATGATTTGGAGAACATAAAAAATAGAAGAAAACAAGAATATATAAAACTCTAATTTGTATATGTGTTCTTGTGAAAATTAGGTTATTGCATATTTTTTGATAATTTTTAAGTTTTGATGCTTTTGATAATTGCTTGATCATAAATTCTCCAACTTGCTAGATTTCTTCACTTAGTTTTCAAATGATGCAATAACTAGGTATTTATATGCTATTATTCTAGTTTCCCAAAAATTAAATCTCGACAACCGAATTTAGATATTTGAATTTAAAATAATAAAATTTTGACACTGACATATTTGAATTTGGAGCCAAAATAGGGGGACATAGGTGCCAGTGTCCCAGGCCAATTTTCTGAAACTTATGGAGTTGGGGACAAAGTATTGAATGAGAGTATTTGTAAATTATGCTTGCAAATTGTTAGAAAATGTTTTAAAATGGGTCGTGGAATGCATAATTTAGGAAATTAAGTGCTCAATTAGGTCTAATAATTTAAGGGGAGAAAAACATAGTGTGAAATTGTCAAGGGTCATAATTTACAATGGTACATTCACATTTTTTAATTAATCCTATGCTTGTAGAATGCTTATGCATGCCATAAAAAAGGGTATTTTCTCAATCAAAGCCAATGAAAATTTTGAATTTTTCTTATTTAGAAAACTACCTCAATCACCACCTATGTTTACTATATTTTAACCTCCAAAATAACACTTTTGGAAAGTCATAAGTGTGTGTTCTTGATGTAGAGGGGTGGTGAAAACACTCAAATAACCTTCAGTCTGATCACAACTCAACAAATAAAACACTTATTCAAAGGATATCAACTTTTGGACATCAACTCACCCTCAAAACCCTTCTAGGGTTCCAAACACAAAAATTAGGTATAAATCTTCACAAACACCTCAATACAGAAAACCATTTGAGTTTTATACACCATTTACCAATTATCTCACTATGTCAAAAGATTGCATATGTTTCCTTTGCAACATCTATGAGATTCAATTCAACACCCCCTGCCTGGGCTACTCAAATAGGCTTGATTTACAAAGGGAGTACCCTCTAGAGTTTGTAAAATCCCTTGAAAATTTGGGGCAGAAAAACCAATGCCCAAACAACACCAAATCCACCCTTAGTTCTTGGATTCAAGTCTTTCTAAACGTTGTTCTAAGAAACCCTTCCTTTCCAAGCACAAAACAAGGGTTTTAGTGGAAATCAATACTCCCAGGTCTATCTGACCCAACTAAGGCTTCAACCAGGCTTTAAATACCTTGAACCAACTTCACAAACCCTTTCTTAGGCAATCCAAAACGTATTTTCACAAACCACCCTTCAATACCCCTTCTTACACATGAAATTTAACTTGTTTTGGCCTTAGGGCATCACCATTTTCTCAACACACACATTATTAGGCTGAAAAAAATAAAGAAACATAAATAAAACCTATAAAATCCTTTCCACCGAGCCACAGATTAGGACAATAGGTGGAAGGATTAAAATTTCATTTTATTGCTTTCAAAACCCTTAAACACAGAAAAAATAGGGTATTGACTATAAATTATAGATATCTAGCACAAATCTTTGAGTTAAGGCCTCAAATAAACTTCAAAAAATTTCAGACACATACATGAATCTTCATAGGAGTTTTCAGATCATATAGTGACTGTACGGACCCGTACAAGTCTAATAAAGATTGAAAAAAATTAGAATTTTATGAGAAAATAATGTTTTATTGATCTTTCTTCTCCAAAATCTTAAGCCGACCCTCTACAATGATGGAAATCACCTTCTTAAAGGTCCTTGCACTCAAAACCACTGAATAAATACCACTAACTACTTTTTGAAACCTCCTTATGACCGTTGAATGCAAAATGCATTGTTTTTGTAACATTGTTGACAACATTTTACAAATTTTGCAGCATTTTGCAATAATTGAATTGATGGCCCCCAAATGACTCAAAATAAACCTAAAACACCATAAATGATCTTAATAGACCTTATTCAACCCAACCTATGACTTTACTCATCAAAATCCCCTGAAATCCATGATTACATGTAATTTGCAATTTTGAGCAACTTTTGCATTTTTCAACATTGTTTCCCAAAGTGGCCCTTCCAAACACCTAGAAAGACTAACTTAGACCCAAATACATTAAAAATTGGTCTCAATGACCTTATTTAACACAATAATCCAAAAACATGTAAAAGTCCTTAAAGCTTGCTAAAGATCAACATCCTGTTTAATGGTGCCCCTGCACCAGTTCTCTATTTTGGTGAAAATCATGATGTGTACATAGATTTAGTTCCTAAGAAATGAAACCCAAGATAGATCTCTACACCAAAGTGGTTTGTGCAATTGATTAGAGAATAATAAGAGGTGATAATAACAAGATATGCAATTAGGAGAGGTTGAGGATAAGGGGGAGACTTCATATTTTTGACATGACGGGAGTGAGGAAGGGTTTTAGAAAATATGGAAATAATGTAGGAGGAAAATGGATGATGTATATGACTTAGAAGTGAGGATAATGATAGTTATGGAGAGGTAATGATTCTAGGAGAAGGAATCAAAGGAATACATATGGGATAAACACAATAGGAGCCTCAATAAATAGATGTTCACTTGGAAAGTTTGTTTCCCTACAAATAATAGAATCTAAAAATGGGCTTCAAACTTTAGTTTATATATGAATTTGGGTGAGGGTTCATTGATAAACATAGTATGAATTAGGGTTTAAATGATTGTTGAGGCCAAAAATTAAAATTTGAATGTGAACAGAAGTATTACAAGGCATTGGTGTACAAATTTGAGATTTTAGAATGCCTACATCTTGATTGGATTAAGACCTCAAACTTTAAGAATGGACAAGGTATGAGGTCCTAAGGATTTTTCTCCAATTTCAAAACATCTATAATAGGTAAGGAGGATGGAAAATGGATGGAATGATGCCTAAATGGAATTAAGGGAATATATGACAATGGATTAAAAAATCAGAGAATTTCTTATTTTATGACAAATCTACAATGGTTGGATATGCATCATAGTTCTTAAATACATTTATTTCTATTGCACATGCTTTCATGGATTACTTCACTCTTGGCCCTGGAACATGTTTGTTTCATAATTTTAATCTTTCACCTTCTAGTCATCATTCATTGGACAATCTCGTGGATTTATCTGTGCATCATGTTGATACACTATTTTTATATGCCTATGATGACTCTCCTTTGGATTATTTTATGCCTTCTCATGATGTATCTTTTGAGAATTGTGAAATAAATAATTATCATAATGTGTCACCTACATATTTTATTCCTAAACATGAACAAACACATGGATTGCATATGTGTAAAGGAGAAGACAAGGATCTCTTACAATTTGTACTAGGCTTATGTGAGGATGTTGGTCAAGAAATTCATGATTAAGCTAAACATATTCTTCCACTATTATACATGACATGGATACACTCAATGCTATAGGAAAATTTTCTAATTATGACATCTCTAGCCTCATTATTTCTTCCACACTACATAATATCCTACCAATTGGGCACCATCATGAATAAACTACATGTAGATAATTGTATCAATGATTGGCACATATCTTGAAATGAAGATTTCATAAGTGAGATAATATTATTCTATTAGCATATGAAATTTTGACTTCTTGTTCAACAATGAAATTTGTAACACCCAATTTTATAACGCATGGTGGTTTATTAAAGTAACTTAGTATTTTATACAAGGTCCTTTAAAACTATATTATAATTATACTACTTTTATGAGGATAAATTACATCCTAGATTATTTTTATGGAGCTTTAGTGATAACTCACTTACTTTGTTCTATTATTTAACCCATGTTTCTATTTCTTATTTCAAATATTTAGCAAATATGTTTATTTAACATTTCCTCTATACATTGAGTGTCAAGTAACAATTGAAAAAGTAACACAACGTAAATAGTAATATGTGGTCAATTTTAAAAATATGGTTTATCTCTTAAGTTTCAAGCTACCTAGTAGTGACATACATTAATTTCCAATATAACAATATACTTCAAGGATTTCACAATATTTATCATTAATAATTTCCACTACTCAAAGAAAAAGTATTGCACAATTTTTATCATTAATATTCTAAGTTGTGTTAATGTAGGCAATGCGATCTTACCTTGTTAAAAAATAATATTTCAATGCCAAATTTAGATGGGAAATGAGGGTGTATCTAATTTCAATAATATCAATCATCATCATGCAAATATCAAACCAAATGGATTGTAAGTTCACTAGATGGGGGATCCTCAGTATATAGTGTATATACACTCAAATTCTACTAACACTCATTTTTGTATCATCAACTCCATCTTGATGCGTAACAAACATCCATTTATTAAAATAATTCATCTAATTATTAATTAATCCACTTTAATCAAAATTAAATTAATCAAATAATATTTATTATTTAATTAATTTAAGTAATCCGTTATCTATAAATATCCAAAATAATAAAATCAATCAATCACTAATTTCACAATATTTATCATGAATTTCCTAAGTTGTGTAAATATAGGCGGTGTGATCTTACCTTGTTACAAAATAATATTTCAATGTCAAAAAATGAAGTTGGAAATGAGGGTGTATCCAATTTCAATGTAATATCAATCATCATCATGCAAATATCAAACCAAAAGGATTTTTTAGTTCATTAGATGGGAGGATCCTCAATATATATTCTATAGACATTCAAATCTCACTAACACTCATTTTTGTACCATCAACTCCATCTTGATGCTTAACATAAATTTATTTATTAAAATAATTCATCTAATTATTAATTTATCCACTTTAATCAAACTTAAATTAATTAAATAATATTTATTATTTAATTAATTTAAACAATCCATTATCCATAAATATACAAATAATCCATCATCCATAATTAGTTCATTAAAATCATGATAAATAAAAACATCAACCAGTTAACTAATTGATTAGAATAGTCAACAAATCTTCAAAAAACGAAAAATCATAAATCAAATCAATTAATTATTTGAAATAAATAAATAAATAAATCCATTAAATCATTAAATTAGCTAATTAACTAATAATATCCATCTTATCCTCATCCTCCACCTATCCTCATCATATCTACAAAATCCTATAAATTGAGATTAAGTCCTTTATTGAATTCAATAATAATGATCCTATTTGAGCAAGTAGATGCTATCGAAATGACTAATAGACATAGAAGTATAAAATAAAGACAATATCCACATATCCTTCTATCAGAGCTTTACATTTAAATTAGAAAAAATATATTTTAAATTCTTATTTTATATTCTAATTTGCATGGTTACATATTGAAATAACTCTTATAACAAAAACTTGTCAATTTACCTCTCATTAAGCCAATGGATACATCCAAAGATGTCCCACCATATTTGAAGGCTAAATATTTTATGATTATCATCAAACACAAACATACCAATAGTGCGTGCAACACTCTAAAACATAAAGTTCACGATTTTATTAATAAAAAATGTAATAAAAGTTGAGAATGTTCATTGTAATGCATATGCATCTTTCACGTCTCCTCATGACATGTCTAATCAAATAAAAATGGGTGAAGATCCTTCCAATGCTAGTGATGATGAGTATATAGGTTTTGTTGAAGCTTCTAAAAATAAACCTAGCACACCACATTGATGTTACAAATGAAGTTATCACAAATAATGAACATGAAGAAAAGATACCCAAATCACTCAAGTCACAACATCTAAGTTGGTTCTTTCAAAGAACACATCACACTTGGCACTCCATATACCACTTTTTTCTCATAGAGAAATAATCCATGATCATGTACATCATCCATGAACCTACACATGAGAAATAGATAAGCATAAGAAAAAAGTGTAAAGTCATAGTTAGTTGTCATTTATATGCATTGGAAAACACAAAAATATCTTGCATTTAGTTCTTATTTCATTTGTAGTCATCTTGCATCTATATCTTAAGCATCAAAAATATACTATTTTAAGCAATAGTTCCACAAGGGTCATTGATTCAAATGATACATCCCTTGTTCCCCTTAAGATAGACAAACACTCACTTAATTTTTCTATTTGATTTTTGGTTAATCTATTCACATGTCTCTTTCAATACATGTTACAAATTGTATTTTATGTTGGGTTTGTGTTTCTTTTATGTTTTCACCTAATCTTGTCACTTAGGAGATAAGTTAGTTTTCTTGTTACAAGAGCATATATTTTCGTTTGTTCATTGGGGGAAACATGTGGGAGTATATTTTTTATTTACATCCTTTGTGGATCTCACACACAAAAATATATGCACACATTATTCACCTCATTTTACACTACTTTGTGTTTATGACATTAATGTATGGTTTAGTGCACTTTTGTGATCTTTTGGCACACATTCATCCATCTTCCAATACAATGATATGTTATACCTCAATACACTTGTTGGAATATCTCTAGTACAACTATGCTTTTTTCTCCAAGATAAGTTTGTAAGTGCAATCATGCATCGCTTTTTGAAATTCATATTTCTCACATTCCAAGGTCAATAATCTCAAACATAGCCATTACCTTATCAATATGTGCACCAAAATGTTAGAATCATGTGACTAAGGCATGTATTGAAAGGAATAACCCCTAGGTCATTTTAACCAAGATTTAACTTCAATCAAACCAAGATAACACACTCACACATATGTATCTAACAACTTGCAAGTTCAACGCAACTTTTGTATCTACTTTACCATCCAACCACATTATCTCTTTTACTATTTTTAACTCAATCTTGATTCTTAACTAAGGCATGAGTGTATTTGAAACTTCAACCCTTATATAGAAAGCCCCGTAATGCTAGTTAGTGCCACCACTATTTTCCTTACTTTACATATAATTAAGTAAATAGTTTTTACAAGTGTAAAAGATAAAATTTTGTTCAAGACAAGATCATTGAAATTATAACAAGATTGCTACTATGAGTTTACCCCAACCCTCTATTTCTCTTACTTCAATAATGTGTATTGAAAACATAGCCCTGAAGAGTTTTTCTAGCCTGGAACCATGTCACCTAGGCTGGAGCGTTTGTGGAGAAGTTATCTCCAATTTTTTTGATTTTTCCTCCTTATCTTCTACACACTTGCCAGTTTGGCAATTTCTTTTTAGAAACAACTTTGTTTTCTTTCTAAGTTAATCTCTGCTTTATTTCACCGTTGGTGAATAAGAGGTTATAAAAAGGAATTGATGTGTGTATTGTAAAGATATAGATTGAAGGTTTTTGCAGGAAATGACACAGGAAGAAAGGGAGATTGAAGTGAATAGAAGAAGGAATTGAACATTATCCAAGTTTGCAGTATTGCTGTGGATGCCAAGTTCTGGCAGTTGTAAATTTCTTCTTTTCTGTAGTAATAAAATCTTTCTCGTTGAATGCTGGTTTTTCCCTAGAGTTAGGGATTTTCCAGGGTAAATCATTGTGTTAAAGTGTGATTGGTTTTCTCTAATTTTTCTGCTGCGTTTAGTATTTTTTGTGAGTGGTGGTGTGCATGCTTTAATTCTTTGTTTTCAGTAATTTGATTTCTGTTATTCAAATTTTTGAGTTTAAACAATAGTGAATTTATTGCTGGGTTTCACAACACCAATAGAGGAGATGTATTTTTCACATGGTATCAAAGCTAATACTTGTTGTGACCTTTTCGCACATCACCCCATTTAAAATGGGGACCCCCTAATTTTTTCTTTGTTCCTCGTCTTTTGGCTTGGGTGTTCTCTCTCTCTCTCTCTCTCTCTCTCTGTGTGTGTGTGCTGTCTGCCTTTCCGAGGATGTGCCCGTCTTTGAGCTTAAATGTGAAATTTTGGCTAAGTCTGAGAATTAGGGTTTTGAATTTTCTGGCCAGTTTGAAGTCAAATGGAGTGAGTAAATTGAAATTTGAGCTTGACATTGCAGTCAGCAAGCTTCCAACAGGTCCCTAGCAAAATTTCATTGAATTCTGACAACTTACTATTTTTAGTAAGTACCTAATTTGGGATGTTTTCTTAGCACTTTTGAAGTTCCGATCATTACATTGCATCTAGGACACATCGAACTGCTTGTCTGCAAATTTTGAGCCAGATCTGACAACTTTCTATTTTTAGCAAGTACCACCTTTAGAAGCTGATTTTAGGGTTCACATGCAAAGTTTTTCAATGCATGTCTGGAGAATATTTCTAGGTTTTCAGAGACCTACGCAATGATATAACATGCAAGATGAGATGAAGACTTTCAACACTCAACATTCAGAGGCTATTTTTAGGGTTTGCATGTTGGAATTTTCTACGCATGTCTGGACATTCTTTGTGGGTTTTTCGAAAGCTTCACAGTGGTGTAGCATGCAAACCAGGATCAAGACCTTTTTCAAGAGCTATCTTCAGAGGCTATTTTTAGGGTTTGCATGCAGGACTTTTCAGTGCATGTCAGGTTATCCTTTATGGGTTTTTCAAGAGCTACATAGTGATGTGACATGCAAACAGAGTTGGTCACTTTTTCAAGGACTTACTATTTTTAGTAGGATCACTCCACCCCCCATCACTTCAGTATCACAAACTGACCGACATGCAACAAAAACGGGGTCAAACGAAGATCGTTTAAGCAACATGCAAGTCAAATTAGGGTTTCCAACTTCGAGACCCAAAATGAGGGGTCAAACGCCAGAATCTCCGAAAATTGAAGTATCCCATTGCAATCAGTGTCTTTCAAGCTATCCAAAGGTTAAATTTGAAGGCAATATGAGCACTTACTATTTATAGTAAGTCACTTATGAAACAGGCTATAAATAGCAAGTCAACAACAGGCATCAGTGTGAACAGGCAAGTCAACCCATGAGGATCACGCTAGTCAGATTTCAAGTCAAACAGAGTTGTGGAAGTCCTGAAACCAAGTAGTTACTATAAATAGTAAATCACCTCCAGAAACATGCTATAAATAACAAGTCAGCAAGAGATGGTAGTGTGAATAGATCAACTAGGTCATGAAGATCCTGTGGTGCAAATTTCAGATCAATCCAAGCTTCAGAGGAATGAAAATAAAAAACATACTAAATATAGTAAATAAGAGCGAGCAAGCCAGAAAAATGTCTAACTCTGAACAAATTCCTTCACCCCCTATCAAATGCGCCCAAGGTGAAGCTGGTTAAAGGATGGAAGAGTTTCAAGTGAGAAATTCCTGTTGCCTGCTCCAAATGCACCCATGCTAGAAGCTTGACTGGAAGAAAATTCTAAGGCATGAAAATTCCTGCAGGACCCCCTAAATGTGCCTTGTCATGAAGGGAAGTAAGGAAAAAGTGTTAAGTTCCTGCTTGACCCATGAAATGCGCCCTCATCTCAAGGTGGTGATAGAAATTTTCTAAGGCGTTGGTTTATTCCTCCTCCTACCCCCAAATGCGCCCAACTACAAGGAGGCTCAGGAAATCAACAAAGTATTGTAAAATTCCATCTTGACATGTGAAATGCGCCTAATGTGAAGGAAAGGCTTGGATTTTTGTCTAAGTGTTGAGAAATTCCTCTCCTACCCCCAAAATGCGCCCACACTTCATGAAGATAGATAAAAGTTTCTAAGGCATTGTAAATTCCTCCTAGACCCCCTAAGTGCGCCCTAGCCCAAGAGGCATTAAAAAAAAGAAGTTAAGTGTTAGAAACTTCCTGCAGGGGTCTCCAAATGCGCCCAAGTTAGAAGTAACTCTAGAGAAAAATAGCTAAGGCGTTGGAAGTTCCACTTTGACATGCCAAATGCCCCCAAGTGCAAGGTGAAGTTAAGAAATATTCTAAGGCGTGGTTAATTCCTCCTAGACATGCTAAATGCGCCCAAGGGTATTGAAGGTAGTGGCTCTAGGAAAAGGTTGTTAGATATTGATGAATCCTCCTCAACATGCTAAATGCGCCCAAAGTGAAGAAAGTTGGATAAAAAAAATTGTCTAAGGAAAAATTCAAAATTCCTTCTAGACCCCCTATATGCACCCATGCTGGAGATGATGAAATATTTTTTTTCTAAATATTTAAATTCCACCTTCCCTAGAGGAATATACGCCTAAGCTTGAAGAGGTGATGAAATTTGCTAAGGCATGGATAAAATTGGCAAGAAAGAGTCAGAAGGTGCCAGCTTCACGAAGTTGAGAAAAAAAATTGTCAAGGCCAAGCAAGAAAAATACGCCCAGAGGTGATGAATGAAGATAAATTTGATGGCAAAATATTTTTCTAATGTTTAAAATTCAAAAATTAAATGAACCCCTTCATTTGTAGACCCATGAATTTGATGCTTTCTGAAGGAAATTTTCTTCTGGGTACTGGATATATTCAACAAGGAGTGGATTTTAAATTTTCTACACCTCGCCAAGGATTTTGAGATGAAGATTTTTTGATGGGCGCTTGATTGATGAATTTCCTAAGGAAAATTTTAAAACATTTTTAAGGCAAGGAATAGAAGTGTTCTTGTTGAAGATAAAATGCCTTGAATGGTGAAGTTGAAATTAATTGCCTAGATGAATTTGATTAAATTCTTCGTGAGAATAATCTTCTCGAGCCAGAGATGGATAAAATCAAAGTGTCAATGCCTTAGCTGGTGAAGTGAATTCCTTAAGGTTACAGTTGAAGTTAATATTTTCAAAAGATGACACGCCTTGACCAGTGAAGATGAATCTTCTTGAAATTCTAGAAGGTCAAAATATTCCAGATGCCAGATGCCAAGTGTTGCAGCTGCTAGAGGAGGGAAATTCAAATTCTTGCTAAAATTAGCTTCTTCTAGAAATTGACTTGGCTATAAGAATTGAGATGATTTTCATTTTCTTTATCAGTTGTTGAAGTGCAAGCTAAAACTTGGTGAAGAAGTTCGACTTGAAGTAAAAGAGGATTGCAATGTGAGGAAAGTTGAATGTGTTGAAGCTAAAGTTGGCTCTAAGTGTGAAATAAATTTGGAGCCGAGGAGTTGTTGAAGCTAAGTTGGCCAATTTTTCTCCTAAGTGCTGAAGTTTTATTACTGCAAGTGAATTCTCTAAGTGCTGGAAATTCGAAATTGCTGTAGGAGGAGTTGAGGTTTGAAGTTGAAATTTAGTGCTGCAGCTTCTCATTTTGAAAATTTGTTGGAAGCCCCGATGTGACTTTATTTTTCTAAGTTAAATTGCTGATGACTATCTTTTGTTTTTGTAGAATGGCTGAAGTAAGAGCAACTGGCAGGGAAAATAATGCTGAATCCAGCAAGGCAAATGCGTCTAGAAAAGTTGTGATCAAGAAGCTGAGCAAGTCTTTCCTGCCGGAGGTGAAGTTTTCTTCAAGGCTGGGCAAGTTGGTTGACACGAACTTGGGCTCTTTCAATATGGAAGCTTTCAAAAGTTGAATAATGGGAGTTGGAGGCCATCGTCCTTCGATCACTTCGCACAATATTGTTAGGAGTGGACTATATGCAACTGTTGGTTTTCCACCAAAAATTCAGTGTCCGAAATTAATCATGGAGTGTGCTAACTGCTACAACCCTGAGCACAGGTCTATTGTCTCACCTGATGGCAGATTGTTTGCCAACCTCACCCCTGCAGCTATTGGCGAAACATTTGGAATTCCCTCACATGAGAAGATGATCTACAAAATGAGAGAATGTGCTGAGCGGATGTATGCTTCAACATTTGAAAGATGTACTGATATGATTAACTCTCGTTGGATGAACAAGCCCAAGCCCACTCGCACAAAGTTGCCAAAATAAATAATCTCAGATGATTTGAAGCAGGAATACTGTGATTTGATCATGATGCTAAGTAGAGTTGGAGGATGTCCCTAGGCGTTCATCTTTGAGCCTTGGATGTTTTATTACATCGATCTTGTGCTGGAAGGCAAGGAGTTTATTAATTGGGCGGTGATGATTAGTGATAATTTGCACGAGCAGCTCCAAAGTGTGAGGAGAACAAAGACATACTATATGGGCTCATACATCATCTACATGTTGGATCGTATGACGAAATATAGAGGAATATCATACAAGGAGCCGATTGGATGTGGCTCTCAACAGTTCAAGATTCATGAGGCTTGTCCGCAACTACACTTGACAAGTACATCTCATTACAAGAGAGTCAATGACGCCTTCGCCATGCACATAACGAGATCACTTCAGCAAAGAACCCATCATAGGATCTCCAAGGAAGCTCAAGAATTGATAGAAAAGTACGGGTGTTGGTTCATCCAATTTCTGAAATTTACTTATATCAGGCTACAAGGGTTCTGTTCATATCCATATAGGCTGCCCAAATACCCTACAAACATGATATTGATGTTAGAAATATCTAGGCAACTCATTGCCTATGATAAGATTCAAAAGAAGAAGAAGAAAGGAGGACTTGACTTCCCAATCATCATGGGAAATTTAGATGAAGTGTGTCCTTCATTGCAGGCAGCCAAGGAAGCTGAAAATGAGCTTCAGTTTTTCCACCTTTCTTATCACACCAATAGGAAGTATTATGATCCTCACAGGAACATCAGATGGATACTGTCAGAGGAGTTCAGGCATAAGGCAAATATTGAAGATTATTGGGCTAGTGCATTGGATGAAGTTGAGGTAAGAAAAAGGATTTTTTCAAGATTACCTTTGGGCATGATCAGGGAGTGCGAGATTATTCCAGTGCCAGACCAGGTAGACGAGGATATGAATGTTATTCATCTAGATTATGAGACAGTAAGGGATACACCACTCCCACTTCTAGATTGGTCAAAGCCAGAGATTGCAAATTTGGATACACTTGGCATACTAGTCCTGACATTCACCAAAGGATGGGTTGAGAGGCATGTGAATAGGTTGAAGAACAGGTCCATCCCTCTTACTTACAACTTGATGGGAGATCATAGGTCGCCAACTGTTACGAAGAAGTAGTTTGCTCGAGCTCCAGAGTCACGAAGGAAGGAGCCAATCCGGCTAGAGCCTCCGAGAGTCGAGGTGGCATTACCTACACCATTGGAGACACGTTCTCCAAGTATATAGGAGATTTCATTGTTTGCTGATAAGATAAATATGTTGAATAAGTAACAAGAATTACAGGAGGAAAATCAACCACCTCGAAGGGTGTCTGTTGGCCAGAGTGTCAACACACCTATCAGAGATAACCAACAGCATGAAGATGAGGAAACAGATACAAATGCACACTTCAGGAGGAGATTGAGGTGGCATTGGAGGATAACATGATTACAGGAAAAGAGGCACAGGGTTTAGGAGATACTCAGCCTGTGGAAGTTGGTGAGCCTTGCCAAGATGAAATTAGAGAAGAAATTCATGAAGAAGAAGCAAGGAATGAGCAGCCACTTATTATTTCAGATTTACAGTAGGTGGTACTGGATTGGCTCAGAGATAGAATGACGAGGAGCCCCATTGAGGAAACTGATCCAACAGTTGAGATAGAGGAATTCCTGAGTAGGATTAGTGTGCCTCTGACAAAGAAGAGAGCTAGGAAATTTTCAAAGATTTCAACAGATGAGGATGGCTCTCACACCCTTCACGTGGCTGTGCCAAGGGTTAAGTGTGATTGAGATGGTGCCATTCCAGAAAACTATGTGATTACCACCATGGAGTTAGGTCGCCCCATGAGAGCACAAATAATTGAAGAGTGTGATAACTCCTACGAGTCACTCAAGGACAGATTGCTCCAGACTAAAAGAAAATACAAGAAATTGAAGAAGGAGCACAAGACTTTGATAGGATACGTACAACACTTGTCTCGTCCTTGTGGGCAGGAGAATCCAGTGATTGAGATTCCAACCGAGTTTCCTAGAGAATCAATTAGTGGCTTGGAAGATTTGAGAAAGATGGCACAAGAAGCAAATAAGTGGGTTGCTAGCGTTCGTGCTGAGACAATTTTTTTTATGGAGGATCTTGCTCATGCTTATCAGCAGGCTTCCAACATTATGGCACAAATGGATGTAGTTGATCAGGCTTGGGGCGATGCTCATATCTATTAGAATAGGGTTGTTCAACATCTAGAGGCTTTGATGCATACTCCCTCACAGAATTTGGTTGAGGGAGGCATGATACAGGAGGGTGATAAATATGACTTCACCAGCTGGTACTCTTCAGTTGTCACAGGCCGAGGATTCTTTGATGTAGCACAGGTAGATTTGGCCAAAGTCAGAAAGGCCATGAGGAATCTCATAGATGGAGTCCTGAACACGCTTGAGGCTATCTTTGCTAGGAGATTGACTTCTGAGGAGGTGACTTCTGATGGTTTGAGGAGTGGATTGACACCTTTCTTTTTAGAGGTGAAGACTTTTGTGCAGGATGACTTTGAGAACACTTCGACTTTCTCCAGCCTGATTCAGAATACCCAGGATGCCTTGACCACTTGGAGGAAGTCTTGCACTCGACATGGCCAGATGGTGATAGTACTTGAGTTTTAGCTTGATCATATCCCACCTATTTCAATTCAGGAGGTTGAAGCTGTGCTGACCAAGTTCATTGATTTTGCAGCCAAGGAGAAGGAAAATGGAAATGCCATTCTGGATGATGATCTTCTAGAAGACATTGGTGGGCATTAATTGCCTATGCTATTTTGAGAGTGAGTGGAGGATCCACTGTTCATTTATTACCCCACTCCTCTTGGTGGTAGTTTTTAGGGTGAATCTTGTTTAGGGCTGAGGTGGCACAATCTAGGCCATCCAGCCGATTGTAATCTGAGTCGTCCATTGGACTAGGCCAACTATAAAAGGGGCATCCCCCCTCATTTGTAAATCATTAGATTAGAGATCAGAGAATAGAGCAGAGAGACTGATAGTTGTGATAGCTTAGCGTAGTTTGTTAGCATAGCATAGTTTGAAGGAGAAGGAAAATTGTCCCTTGAGAACTTTGTAAGAAGTTGTTGTTGTAAGGAAAGCAGAGGTGCAGAAACACTTTCCTAACGTCAAATCCACAGGGAAGAATGCAATGCAGGGCTTTTAATTTTCAAATTACCATCTAATTAAGACACACATGAAAGATTTACAGAAACATAACAAATACACAAAGACAACTGAACAACAGATTTACGTGGGAAAACCCTATCGGGAAAAAACCCACCACACCAAGCTCAATCTCTTTGTATTTCAGTAATAACAAATTACAAACAATCAGAAAGACAACTCTCTGGTGTTAGTCACAATAGTTTTCACTGTTCAATCTCTTTCACATAAAATGCTCTCAACAACTCGAAAAACTCATTACAAAATTCTTAACACATTATGATTTTATTCTCTTATTGATCCTTATCCGCCAATACTCGATCGAAGAAAGTTTCCATGCCTTTTCAGATTTTTCCTTGCATGCAGTTTTTCTCTAGTGTTGCAACTGATGCAAAAGTCCAACCGTCATCCGTTTGAAATCCGCTTCCTCTGATTGGTCCAGCGGGATGCCACATAGGATGGTCACACGGTCAAAGGCGATCAAACTTTGTTGGCATATCAGTGAGACACTAACAGTGTCTCCCTGATGCCACAAAGTATTCATATCGATATCGGCTTAAGTCTCCAATAGTCGGTAGGAGGTTTCAACGAACGCCATGAGTCATACCGAGTCCATCGATATTCAACACACTTCTGTCGGCATAAGATTTCTCCATCGGCAAGACGTTTTACCAACGCTTGCAAGTCATATCGATCTCTACTTTGCCATCGGCAAGACTTCTGCAGATCGCCAAGACCTCATATTGAACACTTCAAGTCATGCCAGCGTGAGCCATTCGGCATGACTATCGCACTTCGGTGAGACTCATATCGAAGTCAAAATTCATATCGAACTCAAAAAAACCATCAGCAAGACTTCCATAGATCACCAAGACCTTATGTCAAAATTTTTAAGTCATGCCATCGTGTGTTTTCCATTTGGCGTGACTATCGATCTTCGGTGAGACTCATGTCGAAGACACAAGTCACAACGATTAGACATTCCATCGGCAAGACATACCGATCTCGCCAAGACCTCTCACCGAACCTTCATGTTACATCGATGAGCATTTGTTGTCGGCAAGACCTTCAATCTTTGCTGTGACCTTTCATCGAGTTCCATCAAGTCTTACTGAGTCGGCAAGACTTAAGCCCTTCGCCAAGATGTTTCTCCAAGCGCCCAAAGTTATCCCAAAGTCTGTCGGTGTGACTTATCCAAGTCGCCAAGACTTCTCAGCGAAGTCTTTTGTCACCACGAAGACACCATGTGAATACTCTTGTCGGCGTGACTTGGCTTCATCGTTGAGACATCTCCCCGCAACCTTTATGTTAGCCCAATGTCGGCGAGACTTACACCATTCGCTGGGACTTCTCCCCGACACCTGTGAGTTAGCCCAATAAGATCAACCTGTCGCCCAGAGTTCTTCTTTTGACAAAAGGTCACGCCGAACACAAAGAGTCACATCAATAGATTTGTCGGCAAGACATCAATCCTGTCACAACGATATGAACATTTCAAGAGCTTCAGAATAGTTAGTCGGCTAGACATCCATGATTTCACACCAACTGCCTTAAAAGGAGTTTCATGTCAGTAAGGATTGAGGCACATATTCCAACAAGCTCCCACTTGACGAAGATCTTACTGACACCTCCAAAACATAACAAAACTACTAAAATTCATGGGCCAAGAGGCCCATCGAACTGGCACACAACCTGAACTTGTCTGTGCTCACAGGCTTCGTCAATGCATCTACAACATTCTCTAGAGTATCCACTTTCTCCAAAGAGACCTTCCCATCCTCCACCATATCTCGTACAAAGTAATACTGTACATCTATATGTTTCGTCCTGGCATGGAAAGTAGGATTCTTTACCAAACATATAGCACTCTGACTGTCACAGTAAATAGTAATCTTTCCTGCATCAAAACCAATGTTAGAACACAAACGTTTTAACCAGATTGCTTCTTTACAGGCATGTTTTGCAGCCATGCATTCTGCCTCTGTTGTGGACAAAGCGACTATAGCTTGTCGCTTGCTCATCCAACTCACTGCACCACCATTCATCATGAAAATATATCCACTGGTGGATCTTCTGCTGTCAATGTCCCCTGCCCAATCAGAGTCCACATAATCTCGAATACTGAGAGTCCTCTGTGATTCAACCAAGTTTCCATGGTAACACAAAGCATAGTCTGAAGTTCCCTTCAGATACCTAAACACTCTCTTCACAACATCCCAATGTGTCCTTCCATGGTTAGCCATAAACCTGCTAAGAACTCCCACTACTTGGGCAATATCTGGCCTTTTACAGACCATTGCATACATGAGATTTCCAACTACACTTGCATAAGGCACACTAGTCATGTCCTCCATCTCAGAAGGAGATTTTGGACAATCCTCAACAGATAGCTTCGTTCCCTGCATAATTGGAACAACTAGCTGTTTGCAATCAGTCATACAAAATCTCTCCAGAACAATCTTGACATACTTACTCTGACTGAGCCAAAGCTTTCTATTCTTCATGTCCCTGGTTATTTCCATTCCCAGAATATACCCTGCTGCACCAAGATCTTTCATTTCAAACTTTGCAGACAACTGAGACTTAAGATCAGAAATCATTAGCTTACTATTGCCTATGAACAACATATCATCAACATAGAGAGCAATAATAAGGACTTGATCACTTTCAGCTTTGTAATATACACAATGATCACATTTTGATCTTACAAATCCCAAAGACAAAACAAATGTGTCAAACTTTTGGTACCACATTCTAGGGGACTATTTTAAACCATACAGAGATTTCTTCAACTTGCAAACCAGTCTTTCTTTACCTTTTTCCACAAAGTGCTCCGGCTGGGACATATAAATTTCTTCTTCAAGATCACCATGAAGAAATCTTGTCTTCACATCCATCGCTCAACTTCTAAGTTATATGCTACGCAAGTGACAAAAGAAATCTAATAGATGTCAGCTTAGCTATAGGAGAAAATATTTCTCCATAATCAATTCCCTCTACCTGGGAATAACCTTTCGCAACCAGCCTTGCTTTATATTTCTCCACACTACCGTCCAGACCTATTTTCTTTTTAAACACCCATTTGCAACCCACAACTTTTCTGCCTTTAGGCAATGGCACCAAACTCCAGGTATCATTCTTGTCTAATGATGCCATTTCTTCATTCATGGCTTCCAACCAAGAGTTTGCATCAGACATTTTAAATGCCTCTTTCACAGTCCTAGGTTCATCAGTGCTAGAAATTAAAGCATAGGCACAAGTAGACTCAATTAAAGAAAACCCATACCTTTCAGGTTGCTTTCTTTCACGAGTTGACCTCCTCATAGGCTGAGGTTGAGGTGGTTCTTCATCTTCATCAGAACTTTTAGAACTACTTGAGCTCTCCTCAGTATCAGGTACATTTTTATTTTTCAATTCCTCTTTATTTGGTGTTAGAGGAATTGCTGCTACATCCTTTTCATTTTCTGATTTCTTCTCTGACTGCAGATTTGATGTAGAAGGCTTCAGCTCACGAAAAATAACACTTCACTGACAAAACCTTCTTAGTCTCGTGGATTCCAAAGCTTGTATCCTTTTATTCCAACTATAGCCAATAAAAATACACTTTACAACTTTTATTTTCCAACTTAGATCTTTTCTCAAATGGCACATATGCATATGCCTCCATAGCCAAAGACACGAATATGTCTCAGAGAGGGCTTCTTTCTAGACCATGCTTCCAAAGGTGTCTTCTCAACAAGAGCAGAGTTAGGAGAGAGCGATTTACCAAGTAACATGTAGAGACTTTGGCCGAACTTCTCCTCCAAGCCAACACTACTTAGCATACTTCGTGCTCTTTCCATTACTTGTCTTGTTGAACCTTTCGACAACTCCATTTTTTGTGGAGTGTAAGGGTAGTATTATGTCTTTTAATCCCATGATCCTTATAGTACCTTTCAAATTCATCTGAACAAAACTCACCGCCATTGTCAGTCCTTAAACATTTTATTTTTCTACCAGTCTGATTTTCTACAAGGTTTTTAAATTCCTTGAATCGACTGAACACTTCTGATTTTCTTTTCAAAAAATATACAAATGTTCTTCTTGAATAGTCATCAATAAACGACACATATTATCTTGATTTAGAAAAAGAAGGAACATTCACTGGACCAAACACATCAGAATGAATATAATCAAGCAAACCGAAAGATTTGTGAGGACTGGAATAAAATGAAACACGGTCTGCTTTCCATATATGCAATGTTCACAAAATTCAAATTCAAGGTTACAATCTTCAAGCCCTTCTACCAAGTTTTTATTTTTCAAGGTTTTTAAACCTTTCTCACCAATGTGGCCTAGCCTATGATGCCAGAGCATAGTCTTCTCTACTGGAAGTTTAACCTCCATGGCGTTTACTCCATCAGAACGTTTTCCCTCATGAGTAGCTTTCTGTGACTTCGCAGAGACACTATTGCATTGAATAGCTTGTGCATCCAACTTGTACAAGGTACCAATTCGAGCACCCCTAGCCAGCACCATAGAGCCTCTAGTCATCTTGCAGCCATTTCCAGAGAACGTGACCTACACTCCAATATCATTCAGCTTACTTACATAAAGTAAATTTGAGCCAGACCTGGTATATGCATCACATCATTGATTCCCTTCACTCTTCCATCAGGGAATTGAATTCTAACTCTTCCACGGCCAACAATTTCCAAAGATGAATCACTTGCTAAGTACACCTTTCCACCATTGTATTCTTCATACTTCATGAACCAATCTCTATGAGATGTCATGTGGAAAGATGCTCCAGAATCAATCAACCAGACATCATCTGATGCCCGTGTAGCCAAAGTTGCAATGAAGGCATCTGCGTCACTTTGAGAAGAATCATTACCAGAAGAGTTCTTCTTCTTCTTTTTCTCCTCCTTGCAGTCCTTTCAGACATGACCAGGTTTCCCACAATTCCAACATTTCACCTTGGACTTCTTGCCAGACTTTGATCTCCCTTCTGATTTTGATTTGGATTTCTTGTCCTTCTTCTTGCCTTTCTCCTTCGGTCTACCTTTGACAGCAAGAGCCTCCTTTGCCATCTCAGAAGATTTTCTTCTCATTTCTTTTGATAGCAGAGAAGCAACAATATATTGCATCTTGAATGTGGATGTTGTACTCCCAACAACCATCACCAGATGATCCCATGAATCAGGCAAAGAACATAACAGTAGCATGCAATGATCTTCTTCTTCTATCTTCACACCAATAGATGCTAATTGAGCAATCAACATGTTGAAAGCATTCAAGTGATCAACAACACCAACTCCATCCTGCATCTTCAAGTTGTACAGCTTCTTCCTCAAGAACAACTTGTTCACCAAGGACTTGCCCTGATAAATAGCACCTAGTTTTGTCCACAAAGAGGTTGCAGTATTTTCTTCATGCACGTTTAGAAGAATAGAGTCAGCTAAACAGAGCCTTATCAGCCATTTTTATTTTCTATCTTCCAGGTCCCAATCTTCCCGCTTCATGGCCTAAGGTTTCGTTTCAGACACAACAGTCCAAAGATCTCGGTCCACTAACATATCTTCCATTTTGAGTTTCCATAACTCAAAATTGGTACCATTGAACTTCTCTATCTCCATCTTTCCAGATGTGCTTGCCATTTTAATCTGTAATTAAATTATCAGACCTCTACTAGACTCCCACTGAAAAAGAATTGACACAAAAAACCCAACCCACTCACAAGGATAGCACAACTGGCCAGGCTCTGATACCACTTGTAAGGAAAGAAGAGGTGCGGAAACACTTTCCTAACGTCAAATCCACAGGGAAGAATGCAATGTAGGGCTTTTAATTTTCAAATTACAATCTAATTAAGACACACATGAAAGATTTACATAAACAAAACAAATACACAAAGACAACTGAACAACAGATTTACGTGGGAAAACCCTATTGGGAAAAAACCAACCACACCAAGCCAAATCTCTTTGTATTTCAGTAATAACAAATTACAAACAATCAGAAAGACAACTCTCTGGTGTTAGTCACAGTAGTTTTCACTGTTCAATCTCTTTCACAGAAAATGCTCTCAACAACTCGAAAAACTCATTACATAATTCTTAACACATTCTGATTTTATTCTCTTGTTGATCCTTATCCGTCAATACTCCATCGAAGAAAGTTTCCACGCCTTTTTAGATTTTTCCTTGCATGTAGTTTTTCTCCAGTGTTGCAACTAATGCAAAAGTCCAACCGTCATCCGTTTGAAATCCGCTTCCTCTGATTGGTCCAGCGGGATGCCACATAGGATCGTCACATAGTCAAAGGCGATCAAACTTTGTTGGCATATCGGTGAGACACTAACAGTGTCTCCCCGATGCCAAAAGTATTCATATCGATATCAGCTTAAGTCTCCAACAGTCGGCAGGAGGTTTCAACGAATGCCATGAGTCATATCGAGTCCATCGATATTCAACACACTTCTGTCGGCATAATATTCCTCCATCGGCAAGACATTTTACCGATGCTTGCAAGTCATATCGATCTCTACTTTGCCATCGACAAGACTTTTGTAGATCGCCAAGACCTCATATCGAACAATTCAAGTCATGCCGGCGTGAGCCATTCGGCATGACTATCGCACTTCGGTGAGACTCATATCGAAGTCACAAGTCATATCGAACTCAGAAAAACCATCGGCAAGACTTCCATAGATCGCCAAGACCTTATGTTGAAATCTTTTAGTCATGCCGTCGTGTGTTTTCCATTCGGCGTGACTATCGATCTTCGGTGAGACTCATGTCGAAGACAGAAGTCACAACGATCAGACATTCCATCGGCAAGACATACCGATCTCGCCAAGACCTCTCATTGAACCTTCATGTTACATCGATGAGCATTTGTTGTCAGCAAGACCTTCAATCTTCGTTGTGACCTTCATCGAGTTCTATCAAGTCTTACCGAGTCGACAAGACTTAAGCCCTTCGCCAAGACGTTTCTCTGAGCGCCCAAAGTTATCCCAAAGTCTGTCGGCATGACTTATCCAAGTCGCAAAGACTTCTCAGTGAAGTCTTTTGTCACCGCGAAGACACCATGTGAATACTCCTGTCGGCGTGACTTGGCTTCATCACTGAGACATCTCCCCACAACCTTTATGTTAGCCCGACGTCGGCGAGACTTACACCATTCGCTGGGACTTCTCCCCGACACTTGTGAGTCAACTCGATAAGATCAACCTGTCGCCCAAAGTTCTTCTTTCGACAAAAGGTCATGCCGAACACAGAGAGTCACATCAATAGCTTGTCGGCAAGACATCAACCCTGTCATAGCAATATGAACATTTCAAGAGCTTCAGAACAGTTAGTCGGCCAGACATCCATGATGTCACACCGACTTTGCCTTAAAAGGAGTTTCATGTCAGTAAGGATTGAGGCACATATTCCAACAGTTGTGAAAACTATCATAATAAAAATAGTTTCATTGATGATGATTTCGTCTTTTGTTATGAGCAGCTAGCAAGATTTCTTCGCCCATCTACTTCAAGTAGCTTTGATTAGAGTAATTTTCATTTTCATGAAAGTAGATGTTAGTTGTGGATTGTGGTGTTTGATTGAGGCAACTTCATTTAATCCATACCACTAGCAGCTTGTTGACGATAAGTTTTCCTTGTGTGGTCAACTGGAATACTTTTCAAACTTAACTTCGATTATGATTCATGTGTTTGTATGCATCGTCTTGATGGTATTTTCATGTTGAGTTGTAATCTGAATACCTTTCGTTGCTCCCTTGAAGATTGCACCAACTTTGTTGAAAGTTGTCCCACACGAGGCGAAGCAAAGTCTAGTTGAAGCCTGCTGAAGTTGATCCCACGTTTCGCCCTTAGATAGAACTTAGACTTTTTGAAACCCTGCACTCATTTCAATTTAGTACATTTTTGGTTAGTTTTAGGAAATTCGTACCTTATTGTCAAATCATTCACATCACGTGAAAATCCCTCTTCTATCATTAATCTGCTGTTAGCTGCTTCATTTGAACAATTGTGTAAGTCCCCTCATGAAAAAAACAAATCACAACGAGCCAACTGAGTGTATTCCATTGCATTGAAGGAACCTTGGAGTTGAACATATGATCTCTCTCACAATCTTAGTGTGCATAATACTTTGATCAAGAGAGAATGGAGTAGCCGTTGGCAACTTTGTTCTGTGTTGGTGCGGTCACAAAAATCACATCAACAATACTCTAAAAGAGAAAACTATGACTTAATCACATATGTGCAAGTTTCGATTTTCTTTTTGTGTTTAGGGAGGTTTAACTTCAAGGGTTTCAACAATGGCAACAATTGGATTAAGAGATTCAGACAGACTTGAGGGGCTTCAAACTTTTGCGTGTGTAAAACAAGAATTCTTCTGTTATTGGAGGAGAATGGTCTGAAGGAATATGCAACCACTACTGTTTCTATTCTGATAAATGCTACGCTACTGGCGACCTACCAGAAAGAAGATGCCAAAGCTAGACACATCGATATGGATGGGGTCAAGGATCACCTTGTTCCTCATATTGCAGATTTAGACACTTGCAAAAAGATGTATGATGCCATACTCAACCTATACCAAAGTTCAAATTTGAACAGGTAGCTGATTCTCAGGGATAAGCTGAGAAACACCAGAATGAAGAAAGGGGAGAGCATTGTGGACTACCTTACCAGGATCAGAATAGTAAAAGATGAGTTGGTAACTGCTGGGGTAGCAATACGAGATGATGAGGTTGTTAGGATTGCATTGGTAGGATTCACAAAAGAATGGGACATCTTTGTCAAAGTTGTATTTGGATGATAAGATATTCTTGATTGGGATCGTTTTTGGACTAATTTCACTCAGGAAGAGTTACGAATGAGTTATGTTAATGAAGGAAACAATAGTGGTTGTAAGGGTGAGGTAGAAGAGAATGTTGCTCTTTCCAGCAAAGGCAAAGCCAAGAAAGGCTCAAGCGGTGAGTCTACCTCAAAAGGGGACAAGAAGAAAAAGACCTGAGTAAAATTAAATGTTATGGTTGTGACCAGCTAGGACATTATGTCAGTCAATGTCCGAATCAGAAGAAAGGAGACAAGAAGAAGAAGAAGCAGACAATAGCTTTAGTGGATGTTGATGAGCTATCCTCTAGACTATAAAATGAGTTTGATCTTCTAAATTGCTTATCTAGATCAAACACTACAGGGATTTGGTATATTAACAATGGTGCATCATGCCATATGACAGGAGTTAGAGAAAAATTCTCCAACTACAAAGCATAAGAGATAGGCTTCCAGTTAAAAATGGGAAACAAGTCCACATGCACTCTAGTTGGGAGAGGGACTGCTTCATTTCAAAGGGAGTCAAGCAGTGATATTAAGATCACAAATGTATTGCATGTGGCAGGGATGTGTATGAATTTGACTTCAATATCTTCCCTTGAAGACAAAGGGTACAACATACTCTTTCAGGGACAAAAGGTGTATTTAAATCACAAGGAATGGAAGAAGGAAAAGCATATTGGGGTTAGAAGTGACAATTTATACACGTTGCAGTTTGAAAATCCAAAGGCACTAGTGAGCAGTGACAACAACAGGGAAATAGGAGAGCTATGGAATAGATGGATGGGACATATACACCATGGGGCATTGAAATTTCTCAAAGAAACCATGATAGGAATTCCAGAGTTGAGTGCAGAGCACAGTGACACGTGTAAAAGATGTGCACTTGGGAAATTTTCAAAGGAAGCCTTTCCTAGAAGTGACAATAGAAGTAAAGGTGTTCTTGATTTGATACATTATGATATTTGTGGTCCCATGTCTACTCAGTCTTTGAGGGGTTATGAGTATTACATAACCTTCATTGATGATTTCTCCAGGAAGACCTGGATATATTTCTTGAAGGCTAAAGATGAGGTCTTCAGTCGCTTCCAAGAATTCAAAGCTCTTGTGGAGAATATGACAGGTAGGAAGATCAAGGTTCTTCAGACAGACAACGAGGGTGAGTATAAAAGCAAAGCCTTCCAGGATTTCTGTACCGAAGAAGAAATCAAGAGAGAGTGGACTGTTCCCTACAACCCACAACAAAACAGGGTTGTTGAGCGTAAGAATAGGGCAATTGTTGAAGTAGCCAGGGCCATGCCTTTTGATCAGAATTTTCCTAAGTATCTTTGGGAAGAGGCTTGCAACACAACAATCTATATTTAGAATAGAGTACCTCATAAGATTTTGGGGAAAATGACACGAGAAGAAGCCTTTATAGGGAAGAAGCCTGAGGTCGGGCATTTTAGGATCTTTGGCAGTATAGCATACTGTCACGTACCATCAGAGAAATGAACCAAGTTAGATTCAACTATAGAGAAAGGTTTCTTTGTTGGATACAACGAAACCTCCAAGGCATACAAGATCTTTATTCTAGGGACGAGGAGGATCATAGTGAGACATGATGTGAAGTTTCTGGAGGAGAAAGCCTTCAAAAAATCTTAAGATTTTCCAGCAGTTGAGTAGAGTTAGTAGATTGAAGCTCCAAAAGTGGATCGGGAGTCTTAGGTACAAGGCACTGTGAAATGAACAAATGCAAATACAGGTACCTTGGGTGAGTCGAGTCCATAGGATTAGGAGCAATAGAATAAGGAACAACAAGCTCCATCTATTCGTGTATCTCCTATTAGCGGGAGAAGGACTAGCCGAGTGGAAACTCATATTGCATGAGATGCTCAGGAGTTTATGAGAGATCCTAGAATGAGTGGCAAGGAGAGGAGACCACCAGCTAAATATTCAGATTATGTGGCATTAATAAGCGAGCTCATTGACAGTGAGCCTTCTAGTTATTAGGATGCTGCATAGCAGTAGGTTTGGCAGGAGGCCATGGTGGAGTACAACTCCATCATGGAGAATGATGTTTGGGAGGTAGTGCCAAGGCCTATAGATAAGGCAGTGGTTGGTTCTTGCTGGATCTATAAGATCAAGCATGCTGCAAATGGTAGCATAGAGAAATACAAAGCCAGGTTCGTGGCCAAGGGGTTCTCTCAAAAGGAAGGAATCGATTATGATGAGACATTCGCTCCAGTGGTCAGATATACCTCCATACAAGCTGTGATCTCATTAGCAACACAAATGGGATGGCAGATCCATTAGATGGATGTCAAGACGAATTTCCTAAATGAAATCATACAGGAGGAGGTGTACATCGAATAGCTGAAAGGTTTTGTGGTGTATGGGAGTGACTCTCATGTTTGTAGGTTAAAGAAAGCATGATACAGACTTAAGCAGACACCCAAAGCATGGTATGAGTGCATAGATAGCTACTTGCAGAGCATGGGATTCGTGAAGAGTGAGGCGGACTCCAACCTTTACTATCTCATGGTGGGAGGTGAACCACTCATTCTAGTTTTGTATGTGGATGACTTATTTATGATTGATTCATCGAGGCTCATAGAGGATATCAAGAGGGACCTAACAGTAGAGTTTGAGATGAAGGATTTGGGGTTGATGCACTATTTTTTGGGACTAGAGGTGTGGCAAACAAAAGGAGATATTTTCCTTGGTCAAGGGAAATATGCAATGGAAATATTGAAGCAATTCAAAATGTTGGACTGTAGACCCATGTCTACACTGATGGTTACAAATTGATAGAAGATCAATGCATCAAAGCAAGAGGCAATTGACCCCACCTTGTATAGACAACTTATTGGGTCATTGATGTATTTGGTCAATACAAGACCAAACATTTGCTTTGCAGTCAACTCTCTTAGTCAGTTCATGGTAGAACCAAAGAGAGTACATTGGACAACAAAAAAGCATGTGTTGAGGTATCTACGTGGTATTGTTGAGTACGGGTTGAGATATTCTCGGGGTGATGGTGTCAGGTTAATTGGCTACATTGATGCAGACTGGGCAAGTAATGCAGTAGACATGAAAAGAACTTCAGAGTGTTGTTTCAGTATGGGATTAGGGGTTGTCTCTTGGTATAGCAGGAAATAGAAGTTTGTTGCATTAAGCTCTGCGGAAGCAGAGTACATGGCAACGAGCATGGAAACATGTGAGACCATATGGTTTCAGAAGCTATTAGTGGCATTGCTTGATCAGGAGCTAGAATCAACCATCATTCATTGTGATAATCAAAGTTGCATAAAACTCTCTGAGAATCCTGTGTTTCATGATAGGTCGAAGCATATTGACATTAGATATCACTTTATCAGGAATTGTATACGGCGTGGATTAGTTCGACTACAGTATATATCTACAGATGAGCAGGTTGCAGACATCTTAACAAAGGCCTTGATAAAAAGCAAGTTTGTCTTGTTCAGGGACAAGTTAGGTGTAGTAGAGAACACCTTCCTCGCTAAGAGGGAGTGTTGAAAACATAGCTCGAAAGAGTTTTTCCAGCCTGGAACCATGTCACCCAGGCTGGAGCGTTTGTGGAGAAGTTATCTCTAGATTTTCTAATTTTTCCTCCTTATCTTCTACGCACTTGCCAATTTGGCAATTTCTTTTTAGAAACAACTTTGTTTTCTTTCTAAGTTAATCTCTGCTTTATTTCACCGTTGGTGAATAAGAGGTTATAAAAAGGAATTGATGTGTGTATTGTAAAGATATAGATTGAAGGTTTTTGCAGGAAATAACACAGGAAGAAAGGGAGATTACAGTGAATAGAAGGAGGAGTTGAACATTATCCAAGTTTGCAGTATTGTTGTGGTTGCCAAGTTCTGGCAGTTGTAAATTTCTTCATTTCTGTAGTAATAAAATCTCTCTTATTGAATGCTAGTTTTTTCCCAGAGTTAGGGATTTTCTAGGGTAATCATTGTGTCAAAGTGTGATTGGTTTTCTCTAATTTTTCTGTTGCGTTCAGTATTTTTTGTGAGTGGTGTTGTGCATGCTTTAATTTTTTTTTCAGTAATTTGATTTCTGTTATTCAAATTTTTGAGTTTAAACAATAGTGAATTTATTGCTGGGTTTCACAACACCAATAGAGGAGACATATTTTTCACAATGTTTATGCCTTAATATAAAATCCGATTCTAAAATTTAATTTAGAAATCTTAATTTAGATATTGTAGTTGCAATTGTTTTGGTACACATATGCAACACATCAAAGCATATATAAAATCTGATTCTAAAATTTAATTTAGAAATCTTAATTTAGATATGAAGTGTTTGACAAAATGTCTCAAAGAAATGTAGTCTCATGAAATGTCATGATTGCAGAATGCACACAAAATAGATTTATTAAAAAAATATTTAGAAGCTTTCAAGTAAATGAAATTGACAAGTGTAAAACAGAATAGATATTATAATTACAGTTATCTTGATAGACAAGCATATAAAATATAAAAAAATAGACAGAACACATGAAATGTTTATTAGAATGTCTCATAAATATGATCTCATGAACTGAAGTGCAATGATGGTAGGATATGCACAAAGTGGATTTGATAAGAAGGCTTTAGAAACTTTCAAAGAAAATGCAATTGGCATGTATAAAGCCCAATTCCACAACCTTTGCCAGCATCCCCATAATGCATATGCCTCACAAGAAGACGTTCTCCAGTTTTCGTTTGATAGGCTTTTTCCTTCAGTCAAAGAATAAAATCTTGTGCTACACTAATCAATAAAGCGAAACTCAAGGTTAAAATCTGATTTCTAAAACAATCCAAATGCTGTTTTCATGTTCCTTAATGTGAAAGTGCAGAAAATACTGCTTCAAACTTCTCCCTAAACTTGTGTTCTACATTCTGTGAATGTCAGGGTTCAATAAAAACTAGTAATTGTTTGGATCATTTTGTTCTCATGTTAAGAATATCAACATTTATATCTGTTAAATTCATTGTCATGTGAGCAGTACATTAGTCACTGTAATGTAAAAGTTTCAATAAATACTATTAATTGTAGTATGACATGTCTTGATGTTGGGAATAGGGAGCATTTACTTCTGTTAAATTTGTTGTTGTGTAAGCTGCATATTATTCAGTGTGGCATAAGTAATCAATAAAAAATATTAATTGTAGTTTGCAGTTTGTAATTGTTTGGACAATCCCGTTTTATGTTGGGAATATCCAACACTTACATGTGTCAAATTCTTTATCATGTGAACTGCATATTATTCACTGCATAGAATATAAGGTTGGTATATTATGCTTCCAAAATGATACACTAAAATTTCTTTAATAATGAATAACTTTATATATAAATCAATTTAGTTTATCCTATTAATAAATATTTTGTTAGATTTATGTGAAATCAGAAATACAACTCCAAACTATTCAATCTATAAAATAGTGAATAATTAATTTTTAAAATATTTTTAGTTATAAATACCTAAATTTATATTAACAAAAGTAAAGCTATGTTTTAACTATTAAAAATTATTACATACAATTATAGGTAATTAGTAGATACAAAAATTAATAATCAGATTACAATAACAAAATTTATTTTCTATATTTTCAAAATACCCATTCTGATTATCTCACTTCTATATAAATATAATTAAATACTCAATTAATTTATTACAGACACAACTAATCATATCTAAATGAGTTTATTCATTAAACACATAATCGCATTTAACGCTTTTGCCAGGCTGGATATCTCTGGAGTACAGCTGGTTTGTATATTAAATAAATTATAGCGATATTAAAGGGAGAAGGGTACCCTTAGAAAATTCTAGAAGGCTCCTCGTAAAATCCCCGTTACGGCCGTGATGATCCAGAGTTTTGTGGTTGAAAATGCAACAGGTGATAGGCAGTCATAGGACAAAATCTCATCCATCTCCATCATACTCTGTGTGCAGGATCCGTCAGTCGGACTTCTTTAGGTAATCCCAACGTGCTATTCTCACCTACCTAGACTCAATTGTCTTCAAATTCTTTTTTATTTTTGGGCAGATTATCATCTATAAGATCGTTCTGTTATCTATATGGGGTACAAGTTTGAAATGATCTGATGTGAAGTCGAGAGTCAGAAGCATTCATAAAGATCTAGATATTCCTTGTAGACTCATTTAAAACCATCAACTTCACCAATAGACTAAAGATCTAATAGCCGCCCATGTATCAATAAGCGCTATGTTCTTGCCCACCTAACCCCCCAATTACCATCTTTACAATGTGGTCCCATGGAGGGGGGCTTCCTTGAAATCTGGGGCAGATTCTATTTAAGTTCTTACCAGAATATTTTGAAGCTGGTGGTCCCATGAATATTTGCAAGCTTCAAAATTTAAGCAGGCTAGTGGTTGAATGGTGGTGTTGTCAATAAAAAAATAATAAATAAACAACATTTCCCTCCAAATTTGTGACAAGTGGCAAGAAAGTACTCTTAAGTAGGTGGGGCAATTTCTAGCCTCCCTCCCCCAATCCCACCAACTGAAATTTTTAGCCACCTACTTATTTGCGCTGAAAAAGATTCCATTTAATTTCCCATGAGACCACTTGCTTCTGTGAAAAAAGGAGCCCAAGCCCCACATGGGACCATACAATTAGAAAACCAATATATGATATTGATCAAAACATTTATTAGAGGAATATGAGGTAGATCAGTTGTGCAAATTCTTTTTTGTGGTTGTACCACACAGTTATTGGAGTGTCTATGAGTAGGTATGGGACGTCACTTCTAAATGACCACTTTTTGACCTTTGTACAGATAACCAATCCTCCCACTATCGTCCTAATTATTCTTTTTTGTGGTTGTACCACACAGTTATTGGAGTGTCTATGAGTAGGTATGGGACATCACTTCTAAATGACCACTTTTTGACCTTTGTACAGATAACCAATCCTCCCACTATCGGCCTAATTACCCAAAAGTTGAAACAATAGTTTTAAGCTCTTAGGGCATGTCCCCATGCAGCTGCACTACTTATTTTGGCTAGCAGCCACTGCTTTGGTGGCCTCATGAACATTTTATTTTGCCGCTTATTTTTAAGCAGTCAACATAAATTTGAATTTATAATAGTTAATAATAATTTTTGCAATTAAAAATTCAAAAGAAAAAATAGAAAGAGATATTAAAAAAGAGGGAAATAAATTAGTGGAGCCATGTGGCATCTTTAAAATTATGCAGCTGCTGCTTATTTCCAGCCCTTTTTTTTTTTCAACAGCGTATTTTCAATTCTTAAGCAGTGGCTGCTTAAAAAGATTCCAAATTATCCTTTTTTGGTATAATTTATTTTTGCATGAGAACACTCCAGCGGCTTAAACTGCTTATTTTTAAACAGAAAACATACTTAAACAGCTGCATGGGGGACAGGAGGTTAAATCACAAATCTGATATACCCTTTAAGAACTTAAGATAAAAATTGTTCAAATCTGATATTACTTAAAAAAAAAATGTAAAATTAGAGTGGACGGCTCCAAGATCCTTTCCCCTATTGACTCATATCTTATATTTTTTTTTTGATCCTTTAAAAAATCAAACTTTTACTTCAGCCGGAGTAGGCTCTTTGACCGTGGGGCAGGACATTATTAAACAAACCAATCCCCTCCTCCCAAAAAGCAACTGTTGGATTTCCTCCATTACTATGGATGTAAGAAGAAGATAATCCTTTCTTCTGTTACCATCGCCTCTTCTATTTATATAACATCTTTGGATTTGCAATCATTTCCTACGAAGTTGGTTTTGGTGTCATAAAAAACAATCCTAGTTTTTGCTTGTTTTGTGGAATGCATCTCACTGTCAACATCTTAAAAGCAAACAAAAGTCAGTTTGACAATTTCATAGTAGAGTTAGCAATAATGGATGAAAAGACTTTCCAGATACTTAGCATAGGAAACCAAACGCATCAATAGAGAGAGTTAACTTGGTGCGTGCAGAATGCATTTGCACCTAATTTGATACAGGGTTTTGTGTGTTGTGATTTAATTGCCAAATACTCTATTCCTTGCACTGCTGAGACACATATTTTGCAATAACTGATCACTTGCTCTCCTCAGAGCATATGAATTTCAATGCGTATCAATGGATCAATTTATTTTTGTATTTTTCTAATGGATTTGTAATAAAGTTGGAGATAAAATGAAAGTTCTCAATGATGTCTACAAGATCGAACAGTCTATGAAATACAAGAATTGAAATGAAATAAGATGATGCATCAATGGATCAATTTGTATCAAATTCCAATATGTAGCAATAGATCAATTTATCTTTGTATTTTTCGAATAGATTTGTATCTAAGTTAAAAATAAAATGAAAGTTTTAATGATGTCTACAAAATCGACAGTCTATAAGACACAAATTTGAAATGAAATAAATTAATACAAAATTTTGTATGTTATGATTTGTGAGTCAGATAATCTATTCCTTGCACTGCTGAAACACATGTTTTGCAAATAATAACTGATCACTTGCTGTCCTCATTTAGCCTTAAAAGATTCACATAATAATTCACCCTTAGAAACGTGAAGTTAGACTTGCATTTACCAGTTTGAAATAATATTCATCTAAAAGCTAATGTCAACTGACTATAGGAGGATCAATGGGGAAATTTCTGGTAACCATCTATAAAGTGGAAACAAGGAACGAGAGACTTCTTCAATATCTGGATATTTAGTGTCTATTTGCTGAAATAAAAGGTAAAATTGAATAGCTAGAGAGCTGCCCAAGGCCACCCAGGTATGAATGTTGCTGATCATGAAGGAATTCATAAGTCAAGGTTTTAAAGCATTTTATTGATTGGCTCCTCAATTGTAGAAAAAAAAGGCTTTAGTGAAAACCAAGCTTGCATCACATGGAAAATTATTATATGATAATATAGCCTTATAAATATGGAGGATCAAGAGAACAACTATCACAACTTGGGCCTAAGCATCACATGGAAGATTGCCCAATGATATTATTAAGTTTGTGAATTAGATTTAATTTTTAAATATTAAATTTAAGTTTAAAATGATAAATATTATAAAATGTTAAAATTTAAAAAGAAAGTCTCAAATAAATATATTTAGATTATATATATCTTTTTTAATATTAAACCTAGAAGGTCCAAGAGTCAAAGAACAAAAAGAGCATCATCACCTAGAAGTTAACGTGAAACATCACTAGGACCAAGCCAAAAATCATTACAATGTCATATATTCAACTATTAAATTGACACGACATCAACCACAATAATCGAGAAAAAAACTCTAGATCAAATTTATGAAAAACATGTAAATACGAGAAATATTTATATGTAAACATAATACACATGTAAATATCTAGGTCAAGCCTATGATAAACACATAAACGTAATAAACATGTAACTATAAATAACTCTTACAAACTACAAGTGCGTCTCTTGGTAGATCGAGCCCCACTCTACACACTAATGTCTTTCCTAAAGTCGTTCCCGACTATCCAAACATGTCCTATGAACCATGCATTGGACCCTAAATTTATATACATACAAGTAAGAACATAAATAAGCTCATTTGTGATCACAAATATGATATGTTGAGATCAAAAAATATAAATTTATTATATTTATGCATGTACTTTATTAAATGTATGCATGGTATACATATAATCTATGTTAGTACACCTAAAGATATATAAATTAAATTGCACATGTGCACCCACATACTTCTAAATATAGTGACACTCAATTGCATTTTGAACAAACTTGGGACATGATACTACAACCTAGGTGTATGTAAAAATACAAGTTCCAATAAATTAGAAGGTGGGTTCATTTATTTGTATCCATTTTTATTTTATTTTTGTAATATAATTAAATTGAAAATGTGTATTGTAAGTATTATAAAACTTAATTTACTCTTAATCAAACCCAATATTGTCATCATGTCCTTAATCTCCATAACCTTGCATAGAATTATAACTTGTAGTTATCCACATGACTTGTTGTACTCTACTATGTTTGACTAAACCATGCCATGATACTGTGGTCTAGGTGCATGTAAAAAGAAAATACTATAAAATATAAAATTATTTATATAGGCATTAAATTAAAAAATTATACAAGTATTATAAAACATAATTTATATCTAATCAATGCTAGGATCACAATCATACTAATAATCCAGTTGCCATGAGTTTTTGTAATCTACTATGCTCAATTTAATCCACAAAAAAAAAGCATATTTAGAATTGTACTCTCATCAAATAAAATCTCCCCAAACTATCTAGGTACAAACCCTCTACCATGACTTGGTGGAATTTTGATAAATAGTTGGCATATCAACACTTGTGGCCAAACCTAGAAACTCATAAATAATGATTGTATAAACACCTATAGAATAACTTGGAAACTATGAGATGTTGTTGTATCAACCCCTATGGCATGACCTAGAAATAAACAATCGTGACCTCTTGAAGGTTGTGTTGGAGCATGTTTCATTGATCTATCTAACTATCATATGATATGAGTAGATACACTCTCAAGTGGAATGCCAAATTCCAAGTTGATATACTAATATACACAGAACAAATCATACATGAGACATGTACTCAATATGTGCAATTACTCATCTCCACTTATTTGTGCCACATCTCATGGTAACATTGTGCCTACTCTAATGAATTGATCATATGGGGTAGATGTGAAATTTGATGTAGTCAGCATGTGTGCAACCTCAACATATATCTACCCACATGATTAGATGATATATGATCCACCTAATCTTTAATGGTGGTTGTAGTCTCATAAATTGAATCTCTAGATGATAAAATAGTGACTCTATAGCCCCTTAGAAAATCCAACAATTTCTAGGAGCTTCAGAACATTGGGACTCATTCACTGTACCTCTTATTTAGTCAAGGCTCATGATTTCGTTAGTGTTACTATTTTTTGTGTACAATATTCCCCTTTCCCTACCTAACATGAGAAATAAAATATATATAATCTACATTCATTTATAAACTACATTTCTATAAATATGTATTTGTATAAATACAAAGGTAGATCATCCTTTTATAGTCAGATGTGATGAGCCACCAACCACCTAGGGTATATAAGAGGAGCTACAATAAGATCAATACACATATTCACTGGATACACCTGTTGTCACATAAAACTGCACCCTACTGAACATGGAGTTCAACATTCCAATGACACCATTGAAATGACCTCAAGGTGTGGGACCTTGCAAGTTGAGGTCAAGTCTCCGAAGAAGCTCAAATTTGTTTTCTAATCTAATTGTAGATGTGTTGGTCCAACTCAACACATAAAACCTTATCACTACTCTACTCTAACAACTCATAGGGGAAAAGGGTATAGAAAGAATGCATTAAAGAGAAAAGAGAGGTGATGCACCAAGATAGAAAGTTGTTTCTTCTTTGCTTCAAATTGCTCAATATATCAATAAATCAACCAAAACACTCACTCAAACATGGAGGCAATCAAGATCTACACAAGCTTGCAAGAGATAAGAGTGATAAATAGTTGGATTTCATTAACATAAGGCATAAAATCCAAACTTTACAATGGAAAAATATAGAAATACAGTGTTTGCTAAAGAAAACAGTGAGAGAAGCCCAAAAGAAGTACCCCTAAAAATGAATACAAGTGTTGCTTTTATAGATCAAGCATAACTTGGATGATTATAAACCAATCCCTAACCCAGCTAGGATTAGCAATACATACAAATCTGATCTAAAAGGATTGAGGAGATCAATCATGAAATCTGTTCCCAAAACAAGCATGGTCACTATACCTCTATAAAGAAGGTTATCTAAAAATACCTCCAAAATCCTCCATGAAATCAGTGATCTGAGCATGGGATCCGTTAGAAAGGGACAAAAATTAGCAATGAATGAGCATGGTGCCACAAAATCCACTTGCAAAAGTCGAAGAATGCATTAAATGGTGTCCTTGTTGCCCAAAAGTAGAAACATGTAGCTGAAGAGGTGGTTCAAGCATTAATGGCATCATCGTGTAAAAACACGCCATTTCATGGAATGTCAGGGCGTTAGGCTAGAAAAGGAACCTTTGTCTAAATTAAATGGTTTGAGGTCATGAAAATAAGCACCTTCATTGAGGGTCAGGCATTAGGCTTCGAACTTCAAACCATCAAGCGTCAGGCCTCAGACCGTCAGGCATCGGGCTTCAAACTGTTGATGTATCGCATGCTAGAAGAAGGAAGAAAAGAAGGTTGAAATTAAGACTACCAAAAGGTTCACCTTTATCGAGTGTCAAGGTCAAGAAGATCGACTACCTATTACCAAGGAAAAGGTAAGCGGTAAGGGAGTGTATAGTCGTAAAATTGCACCCCTTGCAATTTCACATACATTTTTGTATCCACTTTGGTGTCCACTCCCTTAGCATTTGTGTAGGCTCATTTTAGCCCTTGCATCAACATTTTTCCCTTCTCAGGATGCTCAACACCCCTTTTCAGTAGCTACCCTTGGCTGTCAGCTTTGCATCGAGCCTTGTGCTTTCTCCATTTGTGTTGTTTTGTAGCGTGATGTGTTCGGACACTAGTGTGCCACACAGACGTTTGCACACCTCGCTAGTGTCTTGCAATGTTTCAATGCTCAAAAAGTTGTCTCCAAGCATTTTTGCCACTTGTCACCTCCTTTGGTTGGTGGTAACAGCTCAAGATGCCTTGTAATTGCTCGGGAGACTTCATTTCCTTCCTTAAATGCTATCTTTTCACTTCATTTGCAACTCTCTTCTACTTCTAGCTTCACTCCTAACTTCTCCTCTTCTTCTCCATCTTAGCATTCTTCCATCTTTCTCTTGCTTGCACAAATCTCTTGTTTGTTACAAAAACCTTCTACAACACTTTCAATCCCTCTTGGCTTCTCTCTTTGCAACACTCTCAAGCTCTTACAACACCCTTTGCAACACTCTTGGTTCTTGCAGCTATCTTGTTCTCCCTCTTTGTAGCTCCTTTGGCTCTTGCAGCTTCATCTCTCTTCACTTCATGCTTGTGAGCATCTTGGGATTTGTCACATCCCCTATCTACTACATCTCTACTTCATGGTACGAGTTCTCCTCCTCAAGCGGGGATTGCTTTTATCACCTCTTTTGTGATACGAGTTCTCCTCCTCAAGTGGGGATTGCTTTTATCACCTCTTTTGTGATACATGTTCTCCTCCTCAAGTAGGGATTGTTTTTGTCACCCATACTTGGTGGTGGGGGTTCTACTCCTGAAGCAGGTTTTGCTTTCACCACACACTTTTTCCATTTTGGTTCATTTCTCTTTATCTATTTGGTTGTCTGTGAAGGTGGGAACACCAAAATAGGGTTTTGACTGAGGCAAACCCCTATACAACCCCAACACTTTCTCCATATATCACACATGCAGGTTTTGAAGACATTCATTTGCTGGAGGTTTCATCACTTGCATGGTTGTAAGAACTTCCTTTCTTCTCCTTATCTCTGTCATTTCTTTTTCACTTTATTTTAGTTCTATCACTTTTTGTTACTTTCCTATATTCTGGAAGTCCTTAGTATTTAGAGTAGAAGCAACCACTTTGTTATTTTCCATGACATTCTCATTTTCTGGTGTATACAAGACACCAACGCACCTTTGGTATGACAACGCGCCAATTTGTCATCTGTATTCCGCACTGTCGTCCTTTGGCCGACAGCTTGTCAGCTTATCCATAAAATCTTTGTGACTTGCTCTTTCTAATTCTAGAACTCTGGCACTATTCCTTGAGGTAGTTTAGGGTAGTTTTCCTTGTGAGGCTCTCTGAATGAAGAGAGCTCATGAGTAGCGAATCCCCCTTCTCTACATTTTGGTGAACTCGACGTGAAGAAGTTATTTTTCAAAAAACTAGGAATTTATTTACCCCTACTTGGCGAGGTCATAACTTTTGACTCGATGCTCATAATTTAGAACCGTTTGCACCATTGGAAAGGTCTCCAAGAGAACTAGTTCGGTCCCTAAAATACAATGCATTTGGCTATCAAATTTTAGGGACTGATGCAAGTTCCAACTCAAATTCCACTTTGAAGACCTTCAAAAATGTAAATTACTAGAACCTAGAAAATATCAAAAAAAATATGAAAATATGGATTTATGGTTTTTCTTAGTTTTGTCGCCAAAATGAATTTAATATCCTCTTTTGTGAGTTTAGTATCTAATTATATTCAAAATGTTAATGATGTTTTGTTTCATGCATGTGATAGTGACTTGGCTTTACCCATGTCACTTGGTGTCTTTGATCCTTCTCATGAAAGTCCTCTTACTTAAGAGGATATTTTGTTGCAAGAAGATGAAATCATTGATACTTTTCTTAATGTTACTCTACCTTATTTTCATTCCAATGCACTCTCTTCTAGAGATGATGCATTAGTGAATGGCGAATCTCTTCTCTATTCTAATACACTCTCCTCTAGAGATGATGTATTGGTGAATGATGAATCTCCTTCCACATTTGATCCAGTTTGGATTGATGTTGAGAATGTCTTCAAATAATTGTTCCACTAGTTGTGATGATTATGTAAATGTAATCTATGTCTATTCCGTCCCTCAAAGGCCTAAGAGGCCGATGATTTACCTAACTCCAGCTAGTCCTCCTAAAAAGATTTGTTCTATTGATAGTGTTCCATTTGATAGTGATTTTCTTGATCTTTCTATGGCTTCCTCTTACAGAACGATAGCCCATACTTACAAGAATAGAATGAATAAACAACCAAGCCTTCTTCAAGCTCTTAAACCTATGACTAAAGCACCTAGTGATTATGATCTTTTCGAGAAACCTCGGGTTACTCCAACTAAGATCTCACTGTGGGACTTGCTTTAGTCTACTTTGGTTTACCAAGGTATGGTTCAGGAATCCTTGCAGAAGACCCTCTTGCCTTTTTTCACTTGGCCGACAGATTTTGATGCGTTGATAGCTCATATTCATGCGGATTCACTAAATATTATGTTCTATCCACAAGAACTTCTGCCCTTGGATGTACAGAAGCAAGCGAACCCTATAATGATTATAGTTAACATTAATAAAATTGGTATTAGACGTACTCTCGTTGATGTTGGTTCAACGCTCAATGTATGTAGCATCGATCTATTGCCTAAAATTAATATTGATTCATCTTCTCTTAATGCTTCTTCTGTTGTTGTTCATGGGTTCGATAATGTTTATTGACAAGCCTTGGGAAATATAGTCTTTCCTTTGAGGTTGGGACCCATTATTGTACCTACCCTTGTATATGTTATGTCAGAAAATTTATCGTATAATATTCTTCTTGGTAGACCATGGATTCATGCTATGGGTGCAGTCCCATCTACCTTACATAAATCTATTAAGTTCATTTGCAATAATTGAGTAGTCATAGTCAAGGCTGACTCTGATGCTATGCACTTATGTGAGATGGCAGTTGTCGGTCAAGCCTCGGTTGCACCTACTCTTGTTCTTTCAATTTCTTCCAATGTGTCAATGTTTACTCCAGCAGTACTTACTAGAAAGGATACTCTTGAGATAGATGTCCCTGTAAAAGATCCTTTTGAAGCAAGAAATTCTTAAGTTTGCTCCTTCTACCTCTTCTTAAGAGAACATGTGTCTTGGTGATGATTTGGGTTCTTTGGACTTTAAATATTCCTTCATTAGGGAATATAAAGTCGACTCGATCCACTTAGACCTTCCGACAACTTCATCCAAACTCACTATCAAAGATGGTCATTCTATTGTATCGCGAGATAGTATTAGCATAAATTGTAATGTTCTTAGTGTTGATCCTCCTTCTGAGGAAGATGATCACACTTATGTTAAGGAGCTTAATGTTGGTAGTCCTGTCAAGAAAGATGATAGCGATATTGTAGAGGAGTATGATCCCTATTGCCAGAATAATACTCTCCATGTAGATCCTCCATTGTTTTCTACCTTCGTACCTTCTTCTTGTGAGCAGTCAAAATTTTCTCCACAAGAGAAAGGGTTGCTTCCTACTCCTAATTCTTTATTTGAGCAAGAGAATATGTTGTTGAGGCTTCTCAAAGCCCGCTTGATTACTCTTCCTTCTCCTACACGCAAGAAATTTTATAAACATGATGAAGCAAAAAATTCTTTTTGTGCACACCATTGAGTGCTTGGCCATTCCACTAGTGAATGTAAGGCCTTCAAGGATAAAATATAACAACTTCATGATTCAGGTGCCATCACTCATTTATTTTTTGATGCACCTGCCTTTTCTTTAAATGACAAATGATATTGAGGTTTACCTCTATCCTGCATGGTTCTCCTCCCATATATGTTGGGGGCAATGATAACTTGCTCTGGAGATGTGTGTCCTTCTAAGGATCCCCTCTCTTATCTATATCTTTCAAATGAAGTGTCCCTTGAGTGGACCCCCTTTTCTTTTGAAGGGTTCCCGAGGGGCCCCCTTTGAAAGCTTCTCCTTCAAATGAATTCTATGTTGAAAATGGAGGTAATTATGTGGCTTAATACTTTGTAAAACTATGAGATTGTAGATCTTAATAAGTGTTCTTTGTTACAAATTCTTTGTAGATGATTATCTGTTTAGATTCATTTTACCATTTGTAAAAGTAGATAGAAGATTGTAGAAGAAAAATACCAGAAGATAGAAGTGACACATCATATATCGTGGAGAAACACTTTCAGGAAAAAACTCCACCACTAGAATCAATAGTGCTTGTATTATTTAACCTTAGAACAAGATTACAATAATTCTTTATCAATCCTTGCTTGAGATGCTTCTTTTTCCTTCAATAATTCTTCTTCACAACTTGCAATAAAATCTGATAAAATTCTCTTCAACTTGCTACAATAAATAGACAATAATGAGCCTTGTAAACTCCAAAGAGTTTACAATTACAAAGCACAAAGCTTATCTCACAAAACCTATGCCTATTCTTTGCAAGTAGAGTTCTTCCGTGAAAAACAATGTCAAACCAAGTCCTTCATCAATTTGGGCATCCAAAACCGAAGTCCTAACTCAACGTTGATTACAAAGATATCTATTAAGCTCCTCCTCAAAGTTGGTAAGAATGGGCCCACTTAACTCAACCTTATAAAATATCTTCTCATGGAAAAGTGTTAACTCCAAGATGCCAACTTGGGCGCCCAAGGTGGGTCCAAGTCAATCTCTGTTAACTGAAACATATCTCTCCATCAATTCATGCAAACAAGATGCATGATTTATCATCCCCACTTAAATGAATGTATCACCTATTATCTGTCATGCAACTCAAGTCATTAGTCATGCATTCCAAGTCAATTGAAGTCAACTAGCATTAAAACTAACTACATGCAATCAAGACAACTAAACCATAACTAAATCTGAACTAAACTAAACCGAATCGAATCGAACTAATACTCAAACTAAACTGAATCGAATCAGACTTCATGCATGTAAACATCAATCCCTAACTTTAGGATCTTTACATGCATTACTAAAGTGTTATCTTTTTCTCCAAACAATTAACTTAAGTCAAGGTGAGTTCCACCTTCCATGTGGGTGTCCCATGTGCTTCTATTTTGTAGGAGCTCTTTTTGGGAATCCCCACATGTTCCTATCATTAATTAATTACAAATGTCAATTTACATGTTCATTTATTTAAATTTAATCTCTTTCTAATCCTAGTGTTGGGGAACACTTTCCAAGGACTTAGGAGATACATGAAATATGTTTAGGATTGCAATTAAATGGCATCCTATTCCCAACATTCTCCCACTTGACATTATACATTGCAATTATTCTAAACAAGGAATCATTATTATAAATCAAGTACAAGACTCAAAGCCAATGGCCTTCCTGCACCGAAAACCAATACCTTTCCCAAGTCTCTGTAACCATTTCTTCTTTCACCAAAACCTACACCAATCTATTCATGAACACAAGCATCAAATTCAAATGATAACACAAGACTTTGAGTGACTGCCACACTCATACAAAATTAGAATAACAACCATAGCAAGTTGCTAGATCATCCAAAACTGTCATAGGTAGAACTTCATGCTATCAACATAGCAACCCAAATCTGCAAACAAGTCCTTGTATATCGACCATCTTGCAAAATAAGACTCCAAGGTAACAACACACATAGACATGCGATAAAAAACCTTTGAAGTAACTCATTGTAGTAAAGTGTAACTAGTCCAAGAGAGGTGCCCCTCTCATACAGAACACATATACCTTCTGGAACTCCCACTACACAAGTAATGTTAAATCAGAAAACAAGATCACAACATTAACAAGTCCTCCTATAACACTTCACATAGAGGATGTGGCTAACTCCTCTATCATAGTGTCAAAGAAGCATACAATGATATGCAAAATACATCTCTCATAACACAAGAACCTTCAAGAAGAATACTATTCCCACAAAGAGAGAACCTGCAAATCAAACCATGTTCTTATAGCACACTAACATGTGCCAAATGATGTAAAGTAAGATCTCCTCCAACACTCCCAAACTGAAAGGATATCAACATCTAACCATTCAAATTATAATAAAACATGGCAGGACTTAGATGTAAAGCTCTCACATAAAGTAGATCAAACTTAGCCAAACATTCCCACAACAAAAGGGAATATGCCCAAAGCAACTAACTATCTCTCGTACCTCTCCTACCCAAATCCTTGGAACTAACTCAAGTTCAAGATTGCAAGGAGGACAACAAAAATACATAAAATCATGCATCTACTTCTCAAGACTAATGTATAAGAGAAGACAAGATACATATTAATAATGCATCTAATAATCAAGGGGGCAACACCTCTTAGATAATTTTACTTGCCGAGTAGACCAAGAGTGGGATAAAAGATTGTCTTGTGCATACAATAGACAACCTTCTCATTAGGTCTATGATGGACTCATATCCATTTCTAGGTGTAGGCTTCTCAGTCTATACTGTTGAAAAAGCTTTTCTTACAAGTAACCATTCCAACATATAACTCTTAACATAAGAAATATTTGGCCTAACCCAAGTCTCTATAGTGTCCATGAGCACCCACTGATCAATCCATGCCAACTTCAAATGCAACTTGCATAATCATGAAGCTCCAAGAAAATGACTAATACTCGAAACTAAAAAAACCACATCCTCTCCAAAGGAAGAACAATAACACCTTTACCAAAGACTCTAAGGGTCCTCCATGAAACAAGATGTTAAAACCTCTTCAAATCACATGAAGATAACCATATCCTACCAAATCTCCCATTGAAATGTGATACCGAGCTATACATGGCAACAAGATAAACATCAAACCATCACTGTAAAACTCCCACTGCAACATGTAACCAAGCTATCCATGAAATCGTGATAACCATCTCTTGAAAGAAGATCATCCATACATGCAAAAAACTATGGGCTCAAAACCATGAGCTCCAAAAACCATGGACCAATTCAACTAGCACAAAACCATGTGTTAAAGACCACTAAAGGTTAATCCACTAACTCTAACCCAAGAACTAGTTTAACCCAATTGCCCTCCCCTTACCACTTGGGAGAACTCCTCTCTTACCAGGCCTTTCCTTTCAAGGATTGAGCAAGCCATACCGGTTCTTACAACCATCAACCCAAATACATTGTAACATACTTCTTTTACAAATCTGCAATAACATAATAGTAAAAGCTCCCACTACAACCAAAAACCTTCAAAATTTTAAGAGAAAGGTGCCCCAAACTCTACCCAACCATTAGCTCTGATACCAAATGTTGAAAATGGAGGTAAATTTTGTAGCTTAATACTTTGTAAAACTATGAGATTGTAGATCTAATTAAGTGTTCTTTGTTACAATTTTTTGTATATGATTATCTGTTTAGATTCATTTTACCAATTGTAGAAGTAGATAGAATATTGTAGAAGAATGAGACTAGAAGATAGAAGTGACACAACATATACCGTGGAGAAACCCTTTCGGGAAAAAACTCCACCACCAAAATCAATAGTGCTTGTACTATTTAACCTTGAACAAGATTACAATAATACTGTATCAATCCTTAATTGATATGCTTCTATTGCCTTCAACAATCCTTCTTCACAAATTGCAATAAACTCTCATACATTTTCTGCAGCACAAGCTATCCATGCATTCCATGTGACCAAGCATGAATCCACACATCCCATGCCATGCTTCAAACCCTCACACATGCACAAGCTCAACCTACTAACTTGTAATAAACTCTCATGTGTGCAAGCATGAATCCACACATCTTGTGCCATGCTTCACAAAAGTACTCTCTTATTAAAACTCTCTTCAACTTGCTGCAATAAATAGACAATTGTAAACATTGTAAACTCCAAAGAGTTAACAATTAGAAGAGGATAAAGCTCCTCACAAATATCTATGCCATTCTTGTGCAAGTAGAGTTCTTCCATGAAAAACGAAGACAAACCAAGTCCATCAATTTGGGCATCCCAAACTGAAGTCTTAAATGATTGTTGGTTACAAAGATATCTTCCAAGCTTCTCCTCAAAGTTGGCACCCAAGAATGGGCCCCACTTAACTCAGCCTTGTAAATATCTTCTCATGCAAAGGTGTTAACTCCAAGATGCTAACTTGGGCGCCCAAGGTGGGTCCAAGTCAATCTCTATTAACTGAAACATATCTCTCCATCAATTCATGCAAGTTACATGATGCATAATTGGTCAACCCCACTTAACTGAATGTATCACCTGCTATTTGTCATGCAACTCAAGTCATTAGTCATGCATTCCAAGTCAACTAAAGTCAACTAGCATTCAATTGAAATTAACTACATTCAACTGAAGATAACTAAACCATAACTGAACTAAACTAAACTAAACTTAACTTAACTAAACTAAACTAAACTTAACTTAACTAAACTAAACTGAACTCCACTCATGTAAATATCAATTCGTAACTTCTAGGATATTTACATGCATTACTGAAGTGTTATCTTTCCTCAAATAGTTAACTGAACTCAAGGTGTGTCCCACCTCCCATCTGGGTGCCCCATGTGCTCCTATTTTGTAGGAGCTCTTCTTGGACGTCCCCACATGTTCCTATTATTTAGGAATAATTACAAATGTCAATTTACATGTTCATTTCATTCAAATTTAATCTCTTTCTAATCCTAGTGTTGGGGAGCACTTTCCAAGAACTTAGGAAATACATAAAATATATTTAGGATTGCAATTAAATGGCATCCTATTCCCAACAAGTTTAGTATCAAATATTATAGCTCACAAATCCTGATCTATGAGCATATCCTCTTAGGCTTCCACAACTCAAAATTACCACCATTAAAATTCTCCATCTCGATCCTTCTATATGTGCTTTCCATATTTTTCCTACAACGATGCCACAAAATAATATGCAACAAGCTCACTCTCAAACAAAGATCTATACAAAAACCCTCTACCCAACAATGAGACCAAAACTAGCTAGGATCTAATACCAACTGAAAGGAAACCGAGTGAGTAGAAATTTTTTCCTACACTGATGTAAGTGGGGGAGATAGTGCAAAATTTTACAACCCAACAATTACAATGTGAAGATGCACATTTAGCTAACATAAATAGTATGCAAAAATAATAACAAATAATAACACCATATTTATGTGGGGAAACCCTTTTGGGAGAAAACCCCCACTCCAAAATCACAACCCTTTCTATGATCAATAATCAAATATGGTTAAAATATAATCTTAGATCCAAGCTCATTAACATGAGTCTTGAACAATGACAAGGATTTTGGAATGATTCTAATAACATAATGGTTCCTACAAACAACTTCAAAAAATCTCTCCTACAAAATGCACAAGTACCAAATATATAGTACAATGTAATGAAGAAGATGGCTCAAGGTAGATGCCTATGATTTCCATATGGAAAGAATCCAATGCCTCCATGCCTGCCATATCTCTCCTTGAAATACATAGTGCTTGCATCCATGCAACAACCTTGCATGTAAAGAACTTTAATAATCGAGACCCAGTTGATATTTCTTTTTCTATTTCCAACACCTTCATCCTCATGTATAGGACCCATAAACATGCAATTTACCTACATGCATGCAAAACCATTGCATGGATAGGTTCTTGCATCACATGGGGCCCCCTTGTCATAGTTTTTTCATACGTGACTCTTAATCCATCATATTTTTTCATTTGACAAACTTGTCATAATTAATCATAATTATCTTACAACTTATGAAAAAATCCATAAATTAAGCTTACAATGGGGTCCACCAAGTTGGATTCCTATCTCCACCAAATTAGGGTGCATGCAATCATAGTCACATTACATGTAGGATGCCACCTCACCCAGTAGGTCCCCCAAAATGACATCATAGGATAGACAAAAAAAAGGACAAAATAAACAATTAAAAAATTAAATAAATGTAAGGACTTGCAAAGGTTGAGACACCCTAATACAACCAAAAGGATAAAAATATTCTTTTTTCCTCAATTAAAGTATGTGGAGAAAGCATTAAATGTGTAGGTGCTAGTAAAATTTTATGTTTGTACTATACCAAATAGAAGACTTAAATATACATGTGCTAGCAAAGATTCATATTTTGATCACTATCAACAATGAAACAATCTTAAATTTTAAGTGGGCATTAAAACCATTTAAAACATTTATGATCACTCTCAACAATGATTAATCTCAAAATTTATTATTCAAACCATTTAAACTAGTTACGCTATGAATATATACAAAATATTTATATATGTTGATATCAATAAGGCCATGAAGGTATACATAATGTCATGAAATTTCATGTAGTTTAGAGAGGCCTATAATGTCATATAGTTGTATGATGAACATCTATACAAAGCCATGTAAGTGTATAATGACATATATTAGTAAAATATAAATATATACCTATAAAGCTATATATGCATACAATGATATACATACACAAAAGATAAATATGTGCATGCATTCCATGAATGCATACACTAAAATATCAATACATAAAATTATGAATTCTCATCAAATAATCAACCTCTCTTGGTTTGCCTCATAACTAGAAATCAGGCTTCATTGGTCATACCTTTGATACTCATCTAGATTGCAATTGCACATGTTCATACAAATCAACTATACAAACATTGTTAGTGTAGGTTTTTTAATTTTCCTTACATTAGGGGATATTTTTTTCCTACACATATTATTAAGCTTTCTTAGGTATTATGAGGATAGATGATATAGTTCATCAATTACATATGTCATTCTTACAGACCTTTGGGTAGTTGAGTCTCATTGCCCTTTTTGGATTTATATATCACATCTCATAACCATTTGTTTATCTTCATCAAAGTAGGTGTAACAATGTAATTTTGTATTTACAAAGTAGGTAAACTTCTGACTATTTTGGGTAGTTGGATTTATTACACCTCTTGGATGTATATGCTCCTATGTGTGCTATATAGCATTCATCTCTCTTCTCTATTATTCAAAAAAAGTAATGTGAGAATTAGCTATACTCTCTTATATTTTGTCTCTTGAGTTCTCTTTTTTAGGATTCTCTATCCATTTTTGTATTTTGATCTTTGATCATCCATTGATCATTATTGGCTTAAATTCTTGTTTCAAGATTCATTACACCTCTTGGGTAATGAGGTGGATTTTGGGTAGTTGGATTTATTACACCTCTTGGATGTATATGCTCCTATGTGTGCTATATATAACATTCATCTCTCTTCTCTATTATTCAAAAAGAGTAATGTGAGAATTAACTATACTCTCTTATATTTTGTCTCTTGAGTTCTCTTTTTTTAGGATTCTCTGTCCATTTTTCTATGTTGATCTTTGATCATTTTTCTAAGGAGTTGTTGAACAACAAAGATAGTAGGGTTGAGGAGGTTTCAAAAGGTGAGGAGGAGGAGCATACTAGAGGACCTCACTCCATCTCTGTTATGGAAAAAGTTGAGAAGGATGGTTCGACCTCTCATTCTACAAATCCTATGGATGTTGACCAGGATGATCCCAACAACAGTGCAGTCGATGGGGAGGAGCTCTATGTGTTGAAGGAAAGGTTGGACAATTTGGACAAAATATTATGTGGTTTGACCCGCTTCATAGTGAAGTTGGTCCACTGTGTCACGAGTACCCTGTCGGCGGTTATGAAAGATGAGATGGAAATGAGAAAGACTGAAGACCGTCAGGAGTGGGTCAGAGATGATGTTGTCCATCTCTTGTCTAAGAACTGGGGTGATGCCAGGTAGTCTGTTGCTGGTCTACTATTTGTTCGTTGTTTCTATTTTTTGGCTTTGTGTTTTTTGATGCTTTTTTGGTCTTGAACTCTATTGGCCCTTGTGGCTCTATGTGAAGGGTACAACACCCTATAAACACTGCTTACTTAATCAAAAACATGGTGCTAGAGCTAGTTTGTCTAGTATAGTTCATTTTGTAGTCCTATTTTTTGAGATATTTGAGACTAATCCATTGCTAATATTTTTCTGCAATAAACCCAATATGCTCTTCTCTCACATCCTTTGATGATGTGGAGAATTAAAAAAATTGAAGAAAACAAGAATCTATAAAACTCTAATTTGTATATATGTGCTCTTGTGAAAATTAGGTTATTGCATATTTTTTGGTAATTTTGAAGTTTTGATGCTCTTGATAATTGCTTGATCATAAATTCCCCAACTTGCTAGATTTCTTCACTTAGTTTTCAAATGATGCAATAACTAGGTATTTATATGCTATTATTCTAGTTTCCCAAAAATTAAACCCCGACAATCGAATATAGATATTTTAATTTAAAATAATAAGATTTTGACACCGACGTATTTGAATTTGGAGCCAAAATAGGGGGACATAGGTGCCCAAGGTGCTAGTGTCCTAGGCCTATTTTCAAAAACTTAAGGAGTTAGGAACAAAGTATTAAATGAGAGCATTTGTTTTATGCTTGCAAGTTGTTAGAAAATGTTTTAAAATGGGTTGTGGAATGCATAATTTAGGAAATTAAGTGCTCAAGTAGGTCCAATAATTTAAGGGGAGCAAAACATAGTGTGAAATTTTCAAGGGTGACAATTTACAAAGCTACATTCACATATTTTTTAATTAATCCTATGCTTGTAGAATGCTTATGCAGACTATTAAAAAGGGTATTTTTTCAATCAAATCCAATGAAAATTTTGAATTTTTCTTATTTAGAAAATTACCTGAACCAACCACCTATGTTTAGTATATTTTAACCTCCAAAATAACACTTTTGGAAAGTCATTAGTGTGTGTTCTCTATTTTGGTGAAAATCATGTTTACATAGATTTAGTTCCTAAGAAATGAAACCCAAGATAGATCTCTACGCCAAAGTGGTTTGTGCAATTGAATAGAGAAAAATAAGAGGTGATAATAACAAGATATGCAATGAGGAGAGATTGAGGATAAGGGGGAAACTTCATATTTTTGACATGACAGGAGTGAGGAAGGGTCTAGGAAAATATGGAAATAATGTAGGAGGAAAATGGATGATGTATATTACTTTGAAGTGAGGATAAGGATATTTATGGAGAGGTAATGATGTTAGGAGAAGGAATCAAGGGAATAGATATGGGATGAACACAATAGGAGCCTCAATAAATAGATGTTCACTTGGAAAATTTGTTTCCCTACAAATAATAGAATCTAAAAAATGGGCTTCAAACTTTAGTTTATAAATGAATTTGGGTGAGGGTTCATTGAGAAACATAGGATTAATTAGGGTTTTAATGAATGTTGAGGCCAAAATTTAAAATTTGAATGTGAAAATGAGTATTACAAGGCATTGGTGTACAAATTTGAGATTTTAGAATGTCTACATCTTGATTGTATTAAGACCTCAAATTTTAAGAATAGATAAGGTATGAGATCCTAAGGCTTTTCTCCAATTTTAAAACATCTATAATAGGTAAGGAGGATGGAAAATGGATGGAATGATACCTAAATGGAACTAAGGGAATAGATGAAAATGAATTAAAAAATTAGTGAATTTCTTATTTTATGACAACTTTACAATGGTTGGATATGCATCATAGTTCTTAAATACTAACATTTATTTTGATTGCACATTCTTTCATGGATTACTTCACTCTTGGCCTTGGAACATGTTTGTTTCATAATTTTAATTTTTCACCTTCTAGTCATCATTCATTAGACAATCTCTTGGATTTATCTATGCATCATGTTGATACACAATTTTTATATGCCTATGATGACTCTCCTTTGGATTATTTTATGCATTCTCATGATGTATCTTTTGAGAATTGTGAAATACATAATTATCATGTAATGTATCACCTACATTTTTATTTCCTAAAAATGAACAAACACATGGATTGCATATGTGTAAAGGAGAAGACGAGGATCTCTTACAATTTGTACTAGGCTTATGTGAGGATTTTGGTTAAGAAATTCATGATTAAGCTATAACATATTCTTCTACTATTATACATGACATGGATACACTCAATGCTATAGGAGAATTTGTTAATTATGACAAGTCTCTAGCCTCATTATTTCTTCCACACCACATAATATCCTACCAATTGGGCACCATCATGAATAAACTACATGTAGATAATTGTATCAATGATTGGCACATGTCTTCGAATGGAGAATTCATAAGTGAGATAATATTATTCCATTAGCATATGACTTTTGACTTCTTGTTCAACAATGAAATTTGTAACACCCAATTTTATAATGCATGATGGTAAAGTAACTTAGTATATTATACAAGGTCCTTTAAAACTATATTATTATACTACTTTTATGAGGATAAATTACATCCTATATTATTTTCATGGAACTTTAGTGATAACACACGTACTTTGTTCTATTATTTAACCCATGTTTCTATTTCTTATTTCAAAGATTTAGTAAATTTTTTTTTTTAACATTTCCTCTATACATTGAGTGTCAAGTAACAATTGAAAAAGTAGCACAATGTAAATAATAATATGTGGTCAATTTTAAAAATATGGTTTATCTCTTAAGTTTCTAGCTACCTAATAATGACATACATTAATTTCCAATATAACAATATACTTCAAGGATTTCACAATATTTATCATTAATAATTTCCACTACTCAAAGAAAAAGTATTGCACAATTTTTATCATTAATATTCTAAATTGTGTTAATGTAGGTAATGCGATCTTACCTTGTTAAAAAATAATATTTCAATGCCAAATTTAGATGGGAAATGAGGGTGTATCTAATTTCAATAATATCAATCATCATCATGCAAATATCAAACCAAATGGATTTTAAGTTCACTAGATGGGGGATCCTCAGTATATATCGTATATACACTAAAATTCTACTAAAACTCATTTTTATATCATCAACTCCATCTTGATGTGTAACAAACATCCATTGATTAAAATAATTCATCTAATGATTAATTAATCCACTTTAATCAAAATTAAATTAATCAAATAATATTTATTATCTAATTAATTTAAGCAATCTATTTTTCATAAGATAAGCAGCATTTACAGGGTCTTGTACCCTTCACAAAGGAGTCCAAAGGCCAAAAAGGAGCTAGTTCAAAATATATCATGAACTAGGAGAAACATAGAAACAACTGACAGACAGTTGTAAAACAGAAAACAAGGACTACACAACCCCATAACCTGAGGGGACCAATCTAACTACCATCATCTGAGGTCGCGAAGAAGCAACGGATTTGGGGAGTCCCTTCTTCTTCCTCAACACAACAGACTAGGAAGGCTCATAAACTAAGTCCACCGAGCAAGACGAGAGGGGAAAATCCTCAACATCCACCCGCAATGAGCCATCACACAGAGAGGGAGCCAACAACAAGGAGGAGATTGGAGCAATCGAGGGAAGAAAAACATCGATCAAAGAGGGACAGGTAGGGTCTGTCAAAACATCGACAATAGATTGAGGCAACATTGAAACCATGAAAGGGAAAGCTAGAGGAGGAGTCAAGATAGAATTAGCCACCAAGGGAGGAGCCACCAAAGGAGGGTCGTCAGCCATACGAGTAACAACCGAACCCACTGTGAGATGGTCTGAGAGAGCATTCCTCCACCAAGTAGCAGAGCCCTTATGACGAGAAAGAGGGCAACTAGAGGCCAAGTGACCAATGGAGAAACACCTCCTACACCGAAAGGGAAGGCCCTCATAATCCAACAGCTGCGACCAAGGTTTTTCCTCAACCATCAAGACCACATCACCATGAAGAGGTTTGGAAATGTCCAAATCAACTAAAATACGAGCCACCGTAGAATGCCCTAGATCCCGAGACATAGAGTCAACCTTCAAAAAGCGTCCAATGGAGTTACCAATAGCTTCAAAACATGATTCCTCCCAAAATTGGAGGGGGAGATTCGACAGTCAAACCCAGACGTCTAACATTCAAAGGCTCAGTAAGCGGATTGAAGGAGCGAGACCATGACCTGATGGACAACAAGTGAATACCCCACATCTACCCCCTGTCCAACACACAGTCCCTCTCAGCAGGAGTAGTAAAGGTAGCAAAGAAAAATCCTCGAGCACTGGGGTAAAGCTCAATCTCTCCAGAGACAACAAGCTTCCAAGAGGCAGAAACCCAATCATGGAGATCAGGAAGAGAGGGCCACAAGCCATTAAACTTGCAGACCACTCCCTGATTCAAATAGAAATCTTCATTCTCAACAATCTCAGGCCCACAAACCACAACAAGTGATGCACATGAACAAGGTAGAGGCCTAACCCTAGCAAGAGCAGGAGGAACCCAGGATCGAGCATTTAAAACAACATCAAAGAAAGATTTCCGATGGCTACTAGAAGTAACAGGAGGAGGGCCTCCACCAACACCATCTCGTACAACAACATTAGCCTACATCAGGAAGAACCCCAACCAGATGAGAACTCGACAGACCAGTCCCAGCCACTAGTGTAGCCCTATCCAAACAGTCTTGCGCAGCAAACAGAGGATCGGCCCGATAAGCAACATTAGATTTAAAAACTCTGCCAATCTCAGGTAAAAAAAGGAGCCCCAACCAAAGGGCACCCTGCTATCTATAAATATCCAAAATAATAAAACCAATCAATCATTAATTTCACAATATTTATCATGATTTTCCTAAGTTGTGTAAATATAGGCGGTGTGATCTTACCTTGTTATAAAATAATATTTCAATGTCAAAAAATGAAGTTGGGAATGAGGGTGTATCCAATTTCAATGTAATATCAATCATCGTCATGCAAATATCAAACCAAAAGAATTTTTTAGTTCATTAGATGGGAGGATCCTCAATATATATTCTATAGACATTCAAATCTCACTAACACTCATTTTTGTACCATCAACTCCATCTTGATGCTTAACATAAATTTATTTATTAAAATAATTCATGTAATTATTAGTTTATCCACTTTAATCAAACTTAAATTAATTAAATAATATTTATTATTTAATTAATTTAAACAAATCCATTATCCATAAATATACAAATAATCCATCATCCATAATTAGTTCATTAAAATCATGATAAATAAAAACATCAACTAGTTAACTAATTGATTAAAATAGTCAACAAATCTTCAAAAAGGGAAAAATCATAAATCAAATCAATTAATTGTTTGAAGTAAATAAATAAATAAATTTGTTAAATCATTAAATTAGCTTATTAACTAATAATATCCATCTTATCCTCATCCCTCCACCTATCCTCATCATATCTACAAAATCCTATAAATTGAGATTAAATCCTTCATTGAATTCAATAATCATGATCCTATTTGAGCAAGTAGATGCTATCGAAATGAGCAATAGACATAGAAGTATAAAATCAAGAGAATATCCACATATCCCTCTATCAGAGCTTTACCTTTAAATTAGAAAAATTATGTTTTAAATTCTTATTTTATTTTCTAATTTGCATACTTACATATTGAAATAACTCTTATAACAAAAACTTGTCAATTTACCTCTCATTAAGCCAATAGATACATCCAAAGATGTCCCACCATATTTGAAGGCTAATTATTTTATGCTTATCATCAAACGCAAACATACCAATAGTAAGTGCATCACTCTAAAACATAAAGTTCAAGATCTTATTAATAAAAAATGTAATACAAGTTGAAAATGTTTATGATAATGCATATGCATCTTTCACGTCTCCTCATGACATGCCTAATCAAATGAAAATGGGTGAAGATCCTTTTAATGCTAGTGATGGTGAGTATATAGGTTTTGTTGAAGCTTCTAAAAATAAACCTAGCACACCACATTGATGTTACAAATGAAGTTATCACAAATAATGAACATGAAGAAAAGATACCCAAATCACTCAAGTCACAACATCTAAGTTGGTTCTTTCAAAGAACACATTAGACTTGGCACCACCATATACCACTTTTTTCTCATAGAGAAACAATCCATGCTCATACATCATCCATGAGACCATACTATTTTAAGCAATAGTTCCACAAGGGTCATTGATTCAAATGATACATCCCATGTTCCCCTTAAGATAGACATACACTCACTTTATTTTTTTATTTTTTTTGGGTTAATCTATTCACATGTCTCTTTCAATACATGTTACACATTGTATTTTATGTTGGGTATGTGTTCCTTTTATGTTTTCACTTAATCTTGTCACTTGAGAGACAAGTTAATTTTTCTTGTTACAAGATCATATATCCACGTTTGTTCATTGGGAGAAACGTGTGGGAGTATATTTTTCATTTACATCATTTGTGGATCTCACACACAAAAATATTATGCACACATTATTCACCTAATTTTACACTACTTTATGTTTATGACATTAATGTATGGTTTAGTGCACTTTTGGGATCTTTTGGCACACATTGATCCATCTTCCAATACAATGATATGTTATACCTCAATACACTTCTTGGAATATCTCTAGTACAACTATGTCTTTTTCTCCAAGATAAGTTTGCAAGTGCAATCTTGCACCCCTTTTTGAAATTCATATTTCTCACATTCCAAGGTCAATAATGTCAAACATAGCCATTACCTTATCAATATGCGCACCAAAAAGTTAGAATCATGTGAGTAAGGCATGTATTGAAAGGAATCACCCCTAGGTCATTTTAACCAAGATTTAACTTCAATCAAAACAAGATAACACACTCACACATATGTATCTAACAACTTGCAAGTTCAAGACAACTTTTGTATCTACTTCACCATCCAACCACATTATCTCTTTTACTATTTTTAACTTGATCTTGATTCTTAAGTAAGGCACGAGTGTGTTTGAAACTTCAACCCTTATATAGCAAGCCCCGTAATGCTAGTTAGTGCCACCACTATTTTCCTTACTTTACATATAATTAACCAAATAGGTTTTACAAGTGTAGAAGATAAAATGTTGTTCAAGATAAGATCATTGAAATTATAACAAGATTGCTACTATGAGTTTACCCCAACCCTCTATTTCTCTAACTTCAATAATGTTTATGCCTTAACATAAAATCTGATTCTAAATTTTAATTTAGAAATCTTAATTTAGATATTGTAGTTGCAATTGTTCTGGTACACATATGCAACACATCAAAGCATATACAAGACACATGAAGTGTTTGACAAAATGTCTCAAAGAAATGTAGTCTCATGAAATATCATGATTCGGGATGTACACAAAATAGATTTGTTAAAAAAATATTTAGAAACTTTCAAGTAAATGAAATTGACAAGTGTAAAACGGAATAGATATTATAATTACAGTTATCTTGATAGACAAACATATAGAATATAAAAAAATAGATAAAACACATGAAATGTTTATTAGAATGTCTCATAAATATGATCTCATGAACTGAACTGCGATGATGGTAGGATATGCACAAAGTGGATTTGATAATAAGGCTTTAGAAACTTTCAAAGCAAATGCAATTGGCATGTATAAAGCCCAATTCCACAACCTTTGCCAGCATCCCCGTAATGCATATGCCTCACAAGAAGACGTTCTCCAGGTTTCGTTTGATAGGCTTTTTCCTTCAGTCAAAGAATAAAATCTTCTGCTACACTAATCAATAAAGCGAAACTCAAGCTGAAAATCTGATTTTTTAAACAATCCAAATGTTGTTTTCATGTTCCTTAATGTGAAAGTACAGAGAATACTGCTTGAAACTTCTCCATAAACTTGTGTTCTACATTCTGTGAATGTCAGGGTTCAATAAAAACTAGTAATTGTTTGGATCATTTTGTTCTCATGTTAAGAACATCTATTAAATTCATTGTCATGTGAGTAGTACATTAGTCACTGTAATGTAAAAGTTTCAATAAAAGCTATTAATTGTAGTATGCATCTTGTGGACCATGTCTTGATGTTGGGAATAGGGAGCATTTACTTCTGTTATATTTGTTATTGCATATTATTCAGTGTGGCGTAAGTAGTTAATAAAGAATATTAATTGTAGTTTGTAGTTTGTAATTGTTTGGACCATCTCGTTTTATGTTGGGAATACCTAACACTTACACGTGTCAAATTCTTTATCACGTGAACTACATATTATTCACTGCATAGAATACAAGGTTGGTATATTATGCTTTCAAAATGGTACACTAAAATTTATTTAATAATGAATAACTTTATATGTAAATCAATTTAGTTAATCCTATTAATAAATATTTTGTTAGATTTACGTGAAATCAGAAATACAGCTCCAAACTATTCAATCTATAAAATAGTGGATAATTAATTTTTAAAATATTTTTAATTAAAAATGTGTAAACTTACATTAACAAAAATGTATTTAACTATTAAAAATTATAACATACAATTATAATTAATCAGATGACAATAATTAAATTTATTTTCTATATTTTCAAAATAGACATTATGATTATCTCACTTCATATAAACATAATTAAATACTCAATTAACTTACTTCATTACATACACAACTCATCATATCTAAATTAATTTATTCATTGAAGACATAAAATTTCTACAAATCCATGAATCTAATCTAAAAATATAGATATTTATTCATGATTTATTTCCCTTTATAATATATTGAAAGAAAAGTAAGGGTTTGATTATAATCTCATTTATCGCTTTTGCCAGGCTGGATATCTCTGGAGTACAGCTGGTTTGTATATTAAATAAATTATAGCGATATTAAAGGAGAAGGGTACCCTTTTATGAGAAAATTCTAGAAGCCTCCTCATAAAATCCAGAATTTTGTTGTTGAAAATGCGACGGGTGATAGGCAGTCATAGGTTCACAGGACAAAATCTCATCCCATCTCCATCATACTCTCTGCAGGATCCGTCAGTTGGACTCCTTTAGGTAATCCCAACGTGCTATTCTCACCTACCTGGACTCAATTGTCTTCAAATTCTTTTTTATTTTGGGCGGAGTATCATTCATAAGATCGTTTTGTTATTTATATAGGGTACAAGTTTAAAATGATCTGACATGAGTACAAGTCTTCAATTGAAACTTCCTGAGTTGAGAGTCAAAAACATTCATAAAGATCTAGATATTCCTTGTAGATTCATTTAGAACCATCACTTCATCAATAGACTAAAGATCTAGGGGAAAGGATCTAGTAACCACCCATGTACGAATAAGCACTATGTTCTTGCCCACCTAACCCCCCGATTACCATCTTTAGAAAACCAAAAATTGATATTGATCAAAACATTAATTACAGGAATATGGGGTGGATCAGTTGTGCAAATTTTGCAGAGTTATTGAAGTGTCTATGAATAGGTATAGGATGTCACTTCTAAATGACCACTTTTTGACCTTTGTATAGATAACAAATCCTTCCACATTTGTCCTAACTACCCAAAAACTGGAACAATAGTTTTAAACTCTTAAATCACATACGATAAAATCCAAAAAAATTGTTCAAATCTGATATAACCTTTAAGTACTTTAGATAAAATTGTTCAAATCTGATATACCCTTTAAAAAATTAAGATGTGTAAAATTAGAGTGGACAGCTCCAAGATCCTTTCCCCTATTGACTCATATCTTATATTTAATTTTTGATCCTTAAAAAAATCAAACTTCTACTCCAGCAAGGAATAGGGGCAGGACATTATTAACAAACCAATGCCGCTCCCCCAAAAAGCAACTGTTGGATTCCCTCCATTTGTGTGGATGTAAGAAGAAGATAATCCCTTGTTCTGTTACCATCGCCTCTTCTATTTATATAACGTCTTTGGATTTGCAATCATTTCATATGAAGTTGGTTTTTGCTTGTTTTGTGGAATGCATCTCACTGTCAACATCTTAAAAGCAAACAAAAGTCAGTTTGACAATTTCATAGTAGAGTTAGCAATAATGGATGAAAGGACTTCCCAGATACGTAGCATAGGAAACCAAACACATCAATAAAGAGAGTGTTTTTTTTGTGCATGCAGAATGCATTTGCACCTAACTTGATACAGGGTTTTGTGTGTTGTGATTTGAATGTGAGACACTTTCTTTCTCTTACTGATGAAGATATATTTACGAAATCTTAAGCGATCACTTATGTGTATCAATGGATCAATTTATTTTTGTAATTTTTGAATGGATTTGTGTTTAAGTTGGAGATAAAATGAAAGTTTTTAACAATGTCTATAAAATCGGACAGTTTATGAGTTGAAGAATTGAAATGAAATAAGATAATGTATCAATGGATCAATTTGTATCAAATTCTAATGTGCATCAATAGATCAATTTATCTTTGTATTTTTGAAATGGGTTTGTATCTAAGTTAAAAATATAATGAAAGTTTTTAAGAATGTTTACAAGATCGGATAGTCTATAAGACACAAGAATTGAAATGAAATAAATTGATACAAAATTTTGTATGTTATGATTTGCGAGCCAGTAATCTATTCCTTGCACTGCTGAAACACAGATTTTGTGAATCGTAACTGATCACTTGCTGTCCTCGTTTAGCCTTAAAAATTCCCATAACCATTCACCCTTAGAAACATGAAGTTAGACTTGCATTTACCAGTTTGAAATAATATTCATCTAAGAGCTAGTGTCAACTGACTATAGGAGGATCAATGGGGAAATTTGTAGTAACCATCTATAAAGTGGAAACAAAGAACCAAATAGGTGATAGGACCCAGTAGTTGTGCACCCTAACTTTGCATCTCTAATTATCCTACATGGAAATTTCAAATCACTCCCAATTTTTTACTGCAGCTTACTTGGCAAGTCCCCTACTTGTAACTTTCGTTTCAGGGCCACATCATCAAATATGATGCCACATCAGCATGCTTTTTGTCAAGGTGTACAAAAAGGCCCAAAAAAAAGTGAGACCAATACTTGTGCATTCACATCATGGGTAGTTGAGCGCTGATGTGGTATCACATGATTGGTTGCTTTTTAGATCAAAGGAATACATTTTGTTTAATAAAGGGTAATCAAGTCACAACTATTGAGCATTATATAAACAACTACTATCACAACTATTGGACATTATATAAACAACTACTATCACAACTATTGAAACATGCTCAACTATTGGGTCATCTCCCCTACTTCTTCAATATATGGATATTTAGTGTCTATTTGCTGAAATAAAAGGTAAAACTCAATAGCTAGAGAGTTGCCCAAGGCCACCCAACTATGAAGGTTGTTGATCATGAAGGAATTCATAAGTCAAGGTTTTAAAGCATTTTACTAACTGCCTCCTAAATTGTAGAAATAAAGGCTTTAGTGAAAAACAAGCTTGCAAATGATTTGAATATTTAAAAATTTCTCAAAATGGAAGGATTGCCCAAATTTCTAATTTGGGTCTAGGTATCACATGGAAAATTATTATGTGATAATATAGCCTTACAAATATGGAGGATCAAGAGAACAACTATGAGTACTTGGGTCTAAGCATCACGTGGAAGATTACCTGATAATATTATTAAGATTGTGAATTAGATTTAATTTTTAATTATTAAATTTTAAAGTTTAAAATGATAAATATTATAAAATGTTAAAATTCAAAAAGAAAGTCTCAAATAGATATATTTAGATTAGATATATCTTTTTTAATATTAAACCTGGAAAGCCCAAGAATCAAAGAACAAAAAGGGTACCATCCTCTAGAAGTTAACGTGAAAACACCACTAGGACCATGGCCAAAAATCATTACAATGCCATATATTCAACTATTAAATCGTCAAGACATCAACCACAATAATAGAGAGAAAAAAAACTCTAGATCAATTATATGAAAAACATGTAAATGTGAGAAATATGTATATAAAAACATAATACACATGTAAATATCTAGGTCAAGCCTATGATAAACACATAAATGTAATAAACATGTAACTATAAATAACTCTTACAAACTACAAGGGTGTGTGCAAGAAGTTGAGTCCATTTTTTGGCCAAAAAGTGGAAGTGTTTTTCCTTATTTTCAAAATTTGACACATTTGATCTTAAAATTTGAAGCACTTAGAGATGAAATCTTTAAAAGTCACTAATCATAAATGTAGTGCTCGGAAATCTAGTTTCCGAATATGTAATTTATTTCAATACTCAAATTGTACAAATTGAGTTTTAATAGGCATTTCTAAAAACCACTATTTAAAAGTCATCTTTTTTTACCATACCATGCAGACATCCATATTTTGACTTAAATTATCGTATTTTTCTAAATCCTTTTGGGAAAAGTTTTATGACTCACTCAAGCTTGTTCTTGATATTTTTTTGTAATTTTTTATTGAATATTTTTTTTTTTGTTAAATTTTTATTAGGCAGATTTGTTGTTTTGAAAAATCGTCGTGTACGACATGCATAAGATGACCTAAACTTATCATTTTTTGATTTTTTTTTTAAATTGAAAAGAATTGTCTGAAGTTTGTTCTCGTGCAATCCGTTTGTCAAAATGTTATGTTGATCAAAAGTTATTAAAATAGTAAAAAACCCTGATATTTAAAGTTTATGGACCAATTTTATTATAAATTAATTGAAAAATAGAAAAAATAATCCAATTGCAAAACATTATATATTTAGAATCTGCATTGTTTTATCTAAAATGGGTTTTAATTTCATCAAAAAAATTTGCAAAAAAGGTCGTCAGCTATATGTCCAAAATCGGTATTTTTCTTTGACATTGTTAGGACCTTCAACTTGCAGGTCAAACCAGGTTGAAGGCCTAGGTTTGGACTTCCAATGCTTTTCCCGAACCAAAAACCTAGGCAAAAACCCGACCACAAAACAAAAAAAAATTCAAATTTTAAAAAACAGGATCCCGACTATAAAACGGGATCCCGTTTTATCATAAATGGGATCCCGTTTCCCACCAACGGCCCCGACATTCAATGCCGACGGATCCCGATTATAGATCAATCTTGTTTATAAACTGATCCCGATTTTTATTGAGATCCCATTTATTTTATTTAAATACGCAAATGCGCGCGAACTTCACATGTACGACCGAGAGCAGTAAAGTATTTTTTCATAAGCTATTGTATTTACAGGTGGTGAACTTGATTTTTAGTTGATTTTATCAAACGAGCATCATCTACACATTTTTGAAGTGGAATTGTGTTATTTTTGTGCTTGTTAGGAATGCTTTCAATTTGCAATATGGATTGAATTTTTCAAACGGCATGAAGAAAAAATTTTTAAAGTGGAATTGTGGTAGTTTTCTACTTGTTTTGAGCGAACACAAGAGGAAGAATTTTGTCCTAATAAGTATTCAACTTCCAATTTGGATTGAATATTTTGAAGTATTTCACTATTAACATTCATTTGTGCTTGAGAATTTTATAATTATGGGAGATAAAACTCGTAATAAAAGAAGAAAGACATTGACTCCTCAAGTTTGTAAATAGAAAAGAGAGACAAAGACAAAGAGAAAGAAGAATGAGAATGAAATCAATGAACGATGGTGGAGCAACCAACTCAACAACCATTGAAGATGAAAACATTGAGGATACCATAGTTGTAGATGAAACTAATTTGCGCGAGTCAATTTGGAGATTAATATGATTATACAAACAAGTCCTACTATGTCTTCAAATCCTCTTTGAATGCTATGGAGAATGTTTCAATATGCACAAATCCAGATATCGTCTTCAAATCCACATGTTAGTGAAATGGTAAATTTGTATGTAGAAGTTTTACATTGTTGGTCTTAATGATGTTGACATTGACTATATTCGAGAGATGAAACTTTTATAGAATTTGTTGAAGAAAGAAAAACCTTTTGTTGCAAATGAAAATCAAAATGATCATTTTCTTGAAAATGAAAACAAAACTCTGATTTTTGATGAAAATGAAAATGAAAATGAAAATGAAAACCGTTTTGTTGATGAAAATGAAGATGAAAATGAAAACCGTTTTGTTGATGAAAATGAAAATGAAAATGAAATGAAAATCGTTTTGTTGATGAAAATGTAATGAAAACCGTTTTGTTGATGAAAATGTAAATGAAAATGAAGATGATCTAATGCTTTGAAAACAAATATTCATAACATTTATTTCAAAATTATAAAGTGTGACATTTGTAAACGTAAACTTAAAATAAAAGATTTGTTAAGTCAAAAAAAAAAATTAAAAATATATAAAAAATATTTTTTTTACAATTTATATTATAAACATTTTTCACCTAATGATGACATGGTAAATTTTTATTTTTATTTATTATTGTGAGTTTTATATTTATAAATAAATAATACTTGATTTTACATAAGATTAAAGAATTTATGTTTTATTAAAATTTTGATTTATAATTATATTTTTTAAGGTTAATTAAAAAATTAGAAACCTCAAAAAAAAAGAGTCTACTTTACATAAATTTACCTAAATAGGCAATGCTAATTTATTTCACACAAAAATATGTTTTTTGAAAAGCGTGTTTATCCCTTTATAATATATTAAAAAGAATAGTACAGGTTTCCTGCTCGATTACAATCAATTTTTAACAGCTTTGCCCGGCTGGATATTGCCATTTGACTGATTGTTCTTTACTGGAGTACAGCTGTTTTGTATATTAAATTAACTACAGCGTAATTAAAGGAGAAGAGTAGAAAATTCTAGAAGGCTCCAAATAAACCTAGATCCAGAATCCCCGTTACGACCGTCATGACTCATGATCCACAGCTTTGTGGTTGAAAATGCAATGGGGTATAGTCATGGGCCCACATCACAAAATATCATCCCATCTCCATCATACTCTCCGTGCTTGACGCGTCATCAAGAGTTGTTTAGGGAACCCCAACCTGCTATTCTCACCTACCTACCCACACTCAATTATGCTCAACGTATTCACATTGCAGGCGTAAGCAAAACGACTAGAACTAGAGCATTCCTCAGAATCTAAAGTAGGACTTTTCCTGTATGTTAATGGTCAAGGCCAGTTCCATCGCCTCTGCATAACCTGCATAGCCCCAAAAGTATTTGCCCTACCTAAATGAAGGTTGGATCAAAACCTTGTATGGTTAACTCATTAATTCAGATTGTATATTTATTTTTTGATACTCAGAAAAAACAAGCTTTCTGGCTCTTGTACCATGGGGCAGGAAATTGTTCCCTCATCATCGCCTCTCCAATTTATGTAACATCTTTGGACTTGCAATCGTTTCATATGGAGATGGTTATGGGGTCATCAAAAATAATCTTAGTTTTTGCTTGTTTGCTTGCGTGTATCTCACTGTCATCACTTAAAAGCAAACACAAATCAGTGTGACAATTTCTTAAGACAAGGGAATACTTACAAGGGGGTCTCGTCCAGTCTCGTCCAGCTGCTTATTTGGTTAACCATTTAGATTTTAGCAGCACAGGTGGTCTTAAGTAAATTTTAAATTAAACACAGGATAATTTAGAATCTTCTCTCATGACCTCTTATTGTTCTAAGAAATTAAAAAAATAAGGGGCTAAAATTATGCATAACACATTTCATTACCCCACTTTTTAACATTTCCCTTCAAATTTAACCTCCTAAATGGAAAAAAAGACACCGAGACCTCTTCTTCAATATCTGGATATATAGTGTCTGTTTGCTGTCTGTTTCCTGATGCAGAATCTGAAAAAATTGCTACGCCCATTAAGAACTAAACCTATTTCTCTAGGAAGCCGTAACATACACATTTGTCACATACCAGCAAAACAACAACCACAATGCAATAGTGGGTTTACATCTCCAATACACCTTAAACCATTATTGGGGATATCAACCATAATTCCAATGTTCCAAGGTGGTTTAGCAGAATTCCCCACCATTAAGAAACACGAGTCTTATACAGCAAGAAGCTGGACACTTATAGATCCCCTATTTGGGCAGAAGTATATTCCAAAGAATTGATTCCAACCTATTCATAACGAACTAGGTTGGATCTTCTATATAGACGATGTATATTCTCATAAATTGCTTCTAGCCAATTTCATTATAAACCAGAGTGGCTCTGAGTTAGTGGCATAGCACAACTCCTATATTTGTTATATTGGTACTTAAAAAGTATTTTCTACAACTGTTCAACAAAAGCAGAACAATTGCATGAACAAAAAGTTACCATGTATAAAGTAAGTTAACATAGTGACCACAACAGAGAAGCCACCATAAGTGACACCACAACCATTTTAACAACTAACTTTATGCATATAAATGGGCAACCTATGCCCTGGGCCAATAATAATAGGAGGGGGCAACCACACGACCTAACCAAGCTCTCCAAATAAGAGGAAATTGAATTTCTATGCAGCTGCCAAAGGCCACCACAGGTATGAAGGTGGCTGATCAGGAAGGAATTTTGGAAGTCAATGTGTTAAAGCATTTTAATTACTGCCCCAGAAGTTGTAGAAAGAAAAGTTTTTAGTGGAAAACATGCTTTCAATTGATTTAAAATTTAAAGATCTCAAAATAAAAAGGATTGTCCGAAATTGGAAATTAGGGCCTGGGCACCACTTGGAAGATTCTCTGATAAAGGGGCAGATTCATTGGCAGAGCCTGGTTTCAGTGAATTGATGTTAAACATATGATCACTTGTATCCACAGACAATCTAATCAGTCATAATTAGGTTTATAAAATTTAAAACAATTTTTTGGCAGTTCAAAAGATAAAATTTCAGAGCTAATACAAACAAACAAAAAATTATTGGCTATGCCAAACAGACAAATTTCAGAGCTAGACAAGATTGGTTACACACCTAATACCTGTATGGAAGGAAACATAACAGAAGTTCCTATTAGATTTGGCACATTAAGTTTTTGTGGGGAGGCAATCAAAATTCCTATTAAACTTTGTATATTGAGCTTTAATAACTGAAAAGTAAATGAGAGTTCCAGAAATCCCAGATACAAGAGAGTCCCGGGATTTGCAGCATAATTTTGTACGCATATTGGAATCTATGGCATAAAAAGGGGGCTTTAAGAGATTTTCTTCTGCATGGCTTCACAGAAAAGTCAGGTAGAATGGCGATACACACACTTTTCACAGAAGTAAAAGTGAGGAGAGCAAGTAACCATGATGAAAGGGAGTTGAACTTGATAGGCAAGCACTAATTCAAAATATATATCACTAATGTCAATTGCAAGGTATAAGTAAATGCGTTCATGACATAGGAAAAGTTTGTAGTATATACCAAAACATTGCAACTGACTGCAAGAAGATTTCTTGCAGACGGGTAGAAGAGAAAACTGTGCAGACAGTAGTGCCTCTGTAGAACCATCCTGCACAACCAGTGAATAATCATTAGTCCTTCATAGCATCCTGCACAATAAGGCAGAGAACTTTAATTGGAAATATGGTTATCATTTCTATATTTTGTCAGTAGATTGTTAATGGGATATTCACAGTTGCTAGAAATCAAAAATCTTTTTAAGTGGCAAACATGGCAGAGGCACAAGCCAGTGAATCTTTGCTGTTCACGATGCAGCCGATTCTTAAAATCATTAAGAGCCAAAAGAAGAACAGTCATCACTTCCATAAAACAACATGAGTTAACAAATTTCACATAACAAAAATTTGGGTGTATGAATGAATCTTAAAATCCAGAAACTGTGTCTTTAGATCATTATGGGCCACAAACTGAGGCTACAAGGCACACATTCAAATTGCAGGAAGGATTGAAACCCCTCATTCCATGATCAAATAAGGGCACAGTATGTAACCAACGTTATCTTCCAAAGAGGGCTTCAACTTTTAACAATACACCAAATACCTGTTCGGATTCTTAAAATCATAGAGGATCAAGAGAACCACCATCAAGACTTTGCATATAGGGGAGAGGTCCTACTAGTTGAGCGTCTTTCAATAGTTGTGATAGTAGTAGTTTATATAATGCCCAATAGTTGTGATAGTAGTTGTTTACATAATGTCTAATAGTTGTGACTTAACTATCCATAATTAAACAAAATGTATTCCTTTGATCTAAAAAGCAACCAATCATGTGATGTCAAATCAGCGCTCAACGACCCATGATGTGAATGCACAAGTATTGGTCTCACTTTTTTTTGGGCTTTTTTGGACACCTTTTTTTTTGGGGCCTTTTTGGACACCTTGACAAAAAGTATGCTCATGTGGCATCATATTTGATGTTGTGGCCCTGAAATGAAAGTTACAAGCAGGGGACTTGCCAAGTAAGTTGTAAAAAATTGGGAGTGATCTGAAATTTCCACGTAGGATAATTAGAAGCACGAAGTTAGGGTGCACAACTACTGGGTCCACTCCCCTAACAACATTTTGCAAATGATTTTGTGTCACACAAAAACTTAGTATGAACACACCAAGATAACAAGGCACAAATCAGATCAAAGCCAAATAAACACACCCAAAGACACCTATGAATTGCAACCACAGAAAAAAAAACTCAACCCCCAAAAAAGTAAACCTTATTCACATGAATTTTATGTCAACCCAAAAAGGCACAATAGGTAATGACATTTTCCTTCCTAGGAGGGCTTCAACGTTAAACCAATGACTTGGAATATAAATCTTACTTGACATCTCCACGTCATGATAGATTTATTTTTTATTATACTTAGTTGCACACACCACCTATATTCCACCCTCTACACATCTTCCAAGGAATCTATTTTTTATCATTCTTAGGACATTTATGGGACTTGATAGCTAGTGAGGAATCACTATCTTCCAAAACCCAAGGAAAGTCCCCAAAAGTGCTTACCACAAGACTCCATTCCAAATAGCATATTTTTGTTGTAGGTATAGGTTTGTAGTAGATGTTGTAGCAATGATATAGGATGCTTACATAGCAAATGGATGGTAGTGCATCTATATAACACCATTGCATCAAATATCATATTTTGTTGCAAGTATAGGTTTGTAGAGGATGTCATAGTAGTCATATATGATGTCAACATAGGTACGCGATTGTATTATGGCTAAACAACACTATTTTACTAAATAGGATGAGAATGCACAAATTATTCCACGATATAAATTCTTGAGGAAAAAATAGAAATTAAATTTGAATCCTTAATTCCTCCCTTTGATGCAAAATAGACAAAAGGATCCTAATCAAACATCTTACAAACTGCACTTCCTAGTCTTTCATTTCTAATTTATAAAAAACATTAAAATCTTCGATTCTTAGTTATAGATTCAAAATTTTATTTTGAATTATTTTATTGTGTTTTAATTTAGATTTTATTACATTAAACATTAAATATTCCAAAGTTCTTTAGTTTTAGTTTATTGTCTCATACAATCAACTGTGCGTATCAACCAATTTTCCCCAGACCTCGAGTGCTTGACCATTGACATTTCTTTTAGTCATCAGCTCCTCCCTTTTTTCTATAAACCTATCTTGTAGCCTTTTACATTCTTGAAGAGCGGTGTAGGTCATCCAAAACCTATCAGCCTTCTCGAGTACCTTTCCAAATCTTCTTCTTATCAGCTTCGAAACAATCTTAAATTTAGCATATTTCATTTCCTCTTCTAACTTATCACATTTCTTTTGGGCCTTCTCAACTTAATGCTTCCAATATTCATTTTCAATCACTGCCTCCAATAGCTTGACATCACGATCTAGCTCTTGTGAGTGAGAGCTTGAGGAATATGGCAACTTGTCTTTGTACCTGGCTATTTCCTGCCTCAAATTTTCATTCTCTGTAACATACTTTTTGTTGTCCCTCATCAACTTCTCAATTTGAGCTTTAGTAAACTTAGCAACGTTAATATTTAGATCTGCAGTCTCAATTGGATCAGTGTCTCCCACTAAATGCACAAGCAAATGGCCAAAGACCTTGTTTGGATCACCAATGATCGCTGGTCTTTTATCAGGAGGATATAGGGCCCAAATTTGTAGATTTGTATTATTAGGATTGTATCTTGACCCTCTGTATATCTTGTCTACTCCTTTGGTGCTGAATTTTAAAGTCTTATTTTGACTCCTTCTAAAGCCATCAAACACAATGGCAGAGCTTATGTCCCATCCTGAGAGGAGCATGACACCGGCCTCTTCTAGTAATTCCCTTCCTTTCTCCAAGGTAATATTCTCCATCTCCTTATCTACTTCCTCCTATAGCTCCTTCAGAGCTTCTGCTCCTCTCTCAGGAGTGATCTCCTTAACCCTTTCTCTTATCAACTTCCCTTTATACTCATAAACAAATGATTTGAATTCTGGAGACATAACAAAAGAATCATCATAAATGAATTTCTGGCTTGCAAGGTGTCTTACATCATCAGAAAGTTGCTCCGAGGATTCTATCATGACCATATTTCTTTCTAGTGGAGGCTCATAGTTTTCAATAACAAGTTTGATTACCTGTACACCTTCATCTTCATCTTCCACCTCTTCTTCTCCTACCACAAATATATTGACAGAAAAACTAATATCTGGGGTAGGTTGTGGAGAGATATGGCGTAATGGGATTTCATTCCTAGCCTGCATTCCCATAACATCTTCTATTGCAGGAGCATTTCTTTTTCTTTTAAATACAAAGGGTGGTACATCCTTAGTTAATTCAACTTCATGTGAAATCAGTTTTTCCAACCTTTCTATAGGATCCTCAACTTCATAAAAAGTACATGTATATAATGAATTATTGTACATTTTCCAGGCCTCAACTGCCATCACTCTATTGTACAAATTTCTTCTTCTAACTGCATCATGTTCATCAGCATTCCTAATTAGATCATCTTCTACAAGAAGCATGTGTTGATATCCTTTCAACCTTTGTTTCACCTTGACATTATTTATAAATTGTTCAGGATCAAAATCCTTCCTCTCATTTCCTTTTGGAAAATTATAATTTTCTAGTTTCTTGTCAATTAGTTCATACCTCTTTTCAGAAACAATAGAAAATTCTCCAAAGCAAAGTGTACCAGGCATAAGTGATTGCTTGTTATAACACATAAGATGCATGAAATCTAAGTAGGCCAATTGCCTAACAATTTCCAAATACGTAATCCTATCTGGACAAGTTTTTGGTAGGAGAAACAGGGCTCCCTCAAAACCATACACTCGAATCTTCGTACAATCATCATATGCATACCAGTCTCCCCAATTATGGTCAACCTTCCCTCTTTCATCCTTTTCTTTAGGTCAAATAAATCTCTATACTTTTGATGACAAGTTGTAGTCACAAGAGTGACCAAGAAGCTTGTATAGAGGTTTTACAAAATACTCTTCAAAGTATAAGTAATGTGACCTGACACACCTACTATCCCATATTGTAGTCCACATTTGCACAAGCATGATATTTTCGTTATCATTTATATCTCTTATCTTCAAATAATTACTCCATATTCCCATGTTTTTCCCTTCATGCAAGATGAGATGCATAAATAACTAATATTGTTTGAAACAGATAATCCATTGTTTCTCTTGATAGAGGTGAGGGCATTGTTCAGATCATTAGCTATGTATCCAACATAGTCAAACGGTCTAGCATCCTAGTTTTGTATATCAACTGTTAAGACCATTGGAGTTGTGGCCATCAATGCAGGAGTGTCCAGATCTAGTACTTGATAAGAAAAGTAATAAGTGTACTACAAATATTCTTCAAACAAGCTCACAGAGAACGAAAGGTGTTCCTCGTCTGAAAATACTTTAAACGTATTTCCTTTAGCACATAGTCTATGCATTGGCAACCTCCATCTCTTGTAACTAATTTCCATGTTGTGATACTCCTCTAGAAGGTCTCTAATTCTGAATTTCATGTTTGTACTGGTGTCCAATTGAAACACCATGGAAATATAGTTCTTTGTGATGGGGAAAAAGAAGACCCGTTTGCAAAGTAGATCATACGTGTTTGTGCATCAATTTTTTTTACAAGTGCCTTGATCAATTCTACATTGGCAAACATGTTGGGTACTACTAATCTCCCCAGATTGAGTCTCCACGGGTTGGATACAGGTTGATGTCTATGCATTTTCTTGTAATGATATATGAACAAATCCTAGCCCCTCATCCGAGTCCATGCGCCACCTAATTCCTTTTCTCTATCTTCTAATTTCTCGACTCTAGGATTTAATTGTGCACTTCTTCTGGACCTTGGTCTAGAACCAGGGCATTGATCCACCAAATCTTGATTCAAGTGTCGAGTTTCTAATTTTTGTCTCTTAGTTTTAGGTGTTCTGAACTTGCTTGCCATAGTATCAATTCATAGAATAAACCAAAACCTACTTTGTACTTGCTAATTTAATTGGTTTGGATACTGGAAAAATTCAATTCAAGCTTATGTACTTACTTGAACCAGCAATGTCTTCTTTGGTTCCTTCGTCGTCAACCACTGTTACATTCTCCATCTCCTTTTCTGGATGCTCAAAGATATTCAGGACCAACTAAGCCAAGATTTGGTATATAATTCACTCGGCTCTGGTTCATAAATGCTATATAATGGCAACTTTCATGTCACCCAAAGTATCATCACTGTTTTGAATGTCGACTGTTGATTAGTTTACCATTTCCACCAATTTTCTCCTCGAAATATTGTTGTCTTTTCAATGAGGCGAGGAGGCATTTTCTTTGTAGTAAGTGTGAGCTTAAGGAAATAACTATGGAGAACAAATGGGATATTTACAATGGCGAACTTATGTGACACATTGAATAATAGCGTGTACGAAGGAATCGTAGCAAAACACAATTTGTTTCTGGCTCAAAGTTTGGGTTTTTTAGGGCTAAGTTTATGCACATTTTGACAATTCTAACACACACGACATTATCATTGGAACTCATCACGTCAATGATTTTATTTGCTTTTTTTTTTAATAGATGGAAAAATCAAAATGCAAAGTCATGGGTAATGCATAAAATTTAGGGACTTAACCATGTATGGTAATTTAAAAGTTAAGTAATAATTTTGTTTGATGGGGATTGATTAAAAAAATCATGGATTCCGTTGAGCTATATATAGATATTGACATCTCTATTCCTAGGAAAATTATAACATGTTGAGTAAGCATACACCTATTTTAAAATATTTCTTCAGCTAAGTTGCCACTAGCAAGTGGAATAATAAGTTTTAACATATTAACAAAAGTTGTAATCTCACATGCTCACGTGAATCATATGATTCCATAAGGTAGGGGTCTATGACTTGCACAAAACATTATAGTATTTTAAAACAAATTTATTTTCCCAACACTCCTGATATTATGCACCCAACCTCACCTTCATGATAATAAACTATTACAAATCAAAACCCAATTTTATAATAATTTGTTATTGTAGAGAGGGAAAGTGCATAATTTGATCCTTTTTTCATTAATTTAATATTTAGCTTACTTTTATTTTAAAGGTATTCTATTTTAATATTTAATTTAATCTATTTTTGTGAATACGATGAAAAAACCTTGAAAAATTATTATCCTTTACCCATTTCAACCCTAGTGATCTAGACTCATCCTAATTTATACTAGTTTTTAATCCTAGATTGAATCACAAGTGTATTTTTGTCACTTGGAAAAAATTATGCACATGGTTGCATCCTCCTAATCTAAACTCACTTCTTTCTCACCTCCAATTGACCTTTCCACCAAATTCAATTGTTGTTTTTCAAATGGTAAACTCATCATATAATCTTGGAGTTAGATCTTGAACTTATATTAATATTTATCATGTTAAGAGATGTCATATTGTATATATATCCTAAAGGATTCAATAAACTAGTGATATAACATGAATTCATAGGGTAATAATAAACACCCCTAATTTCATTTTCACCCCTAAAATTTTTGGCACCCATTATGCATACCCTAGTATAATTATATGTATACCTCCCTATTTTTATTATGTATATTGTATATCCTTTTATGTTACATTTTTATCTCCCCTTATAGTTTCTACCCTATTAACCAAGGGAACTACCCACACCTACATTTGGATCTTTCCATAGCTTAAAGATTCAACATAGAAAATCTAGAAAAATTATGGCAATTATATCATCCTATAGAAAGGTTTTATTTAAATGCACTTAGACATCTCAATCATCAAACCCTTGTCACACAGATTATAACAATAAATCTCAAGTAAGTGCATAAAAATGGGGGGTCAAAAAGGGTCCAAAGTGGCCCTTCTAAAATCAACAAAAGTTGAACTTCAGCAAGTAATTTGACATACATGTGCTCCAAACTTGACAATACATGATAAGAACAAGAATAGTAGTGTTTTATATCTAGTTGATCTATTTTAGGATCTAAGACGATTGCTTTAAGAATGCATATCGATTACAATTTCAAAACTCCAAATTACTAAAATGAAATCAACAACACATAATTAAACGAACAGAATCAGAATTCAAAATGAGACAAGAAAGAGAGAACGCAAACAAATTGATAATGGAGTTCATCATAAGAACGACTACATCTTCAAGCCCCTCTCCAACGAGTAGACAGATCTGGTTGAAATCTTCAAAAATTCGGCATTACATCAGTTTGCAAGCTCTTCCCTTGAAGCACGACGGAATTTCGACATTCTCTCGACGTATAGGAATAACAAATTATCTCTCCAAATTGCTCTAAGTCTCCACACCTGAAGAAACCTGAATGTCCCCCTAAACCTCTAAACCCCCGTTTTTATACAAAAAAATTACTCAATTGGGCTAATAACCAATTGATTTACAAAATCCACCTTATTTACATATTAGGATTATTAAATAATCCTAATTAATCCTTTCCAATTATTTAAGCCCTTCCATTTATCTTTTTCAGGATTTTTTTGTTTCAATAAGTTTCAACTAATCCTTAAAAAGGATTATTATTTAAAAAATTTGGAGGGAATTTGTTTAATTTTAAAGCATACAGTTTAGAGGAATTCGTTAAAACAAACCGATGCCATAAGTATATCTAAAGCCATCGAATGGCTTGTTGGTGGTCTGTCATTTTACTAGCCAGTCGGTTCGGGGTTCCAAACCTGTCGGCCCGCTTTTCCAAGAAAATAAACCACCGATGGTTATTAGTTAGCGGTTGTTGCATGGCGTATTAGTAGAACGGGTCGACAGAAATGGAGAGGTGGGGGGATCAAATCCCCCCCGATAGATTTTTTAAACAAACTAACAACTTTGAACCTTCCGGAGAAGAAGAGAGAGTCCACGTGGCATGCCAAGGAGGTGCCACATGGTGAAACCTAATTCGCTGACGAAGCCGACATGTCCACTTACGTGGTGTCGACGTGTATGTTGACTGTATATATGACTGTTGATGACGTGTCTGAGGTGCCACGTGGGATTTTTTATTCGTCCACATATTGCCATGTGTCATCTAATGATTGGCCCATGTCGCTAATTGTACCATGTTGATGTCATTAAAGTCAACCCAACTTTGACTGCTCATATCTCGTGCAAACGGACTCTGTTTTTCGTGAAACAAACATCGTCGGAAAGCTCGCGATGAGCTCTTCACATTAACGCCGACTTTGACCAATTTTGACGACATCAAATTTTTACCCCTTTTTTCTGACCTAGCTCCAGGGTTGACCAACGTTTGACTGAGCATATCTTGGGCTTTGTAGCTCTGTTTGACCCCATTCGAGTTGTGTTGGAGTCAAAATTTTGGCCACTTTCTGATGATGCCATTTCTAAAGAAAAATGAGAAACTTCAATTTTTGGCAAAGATCCTCTGGATCAATCCTCCCCACTAGAGAGCTTTTGGACCTCTGAACGCTAGTTACTCGAAAAGTAAGTGAGGGTAAAGTTCCCTCACTTTATCGATCTCCATCCATTTTGCCTTGCTTGGATTCATCCCCTTCAGTCCCACTCTGAGGTACTCAACTACTCCTCTTCGTGAAGTACTGGTTTTCCTGTCTAGGATGATGTCTTCAAGCAACTCTAACATGTACTCTATTGAAAGATCATCAACTAATGGAACCCGAATGGTTGTGTCTTCATCCAATATCATTGGAGGCTCATACAACTTCAGATTCTCAACATTGACAAATGAATAGATCTGCATGTATGGAGGAAGATTAAGGCGGAAGGCGTTGGTTCTGATCTTTTCCAAGATCTCAAAGGGACCATACCGAATTGGCTTGAGCTTCCTTCCTTTGCCTTGCATTCTTTCCTTGCTGATATGTAACCAAACATGGTCACCAACTTGAAAATGATGATCGGTACGATGCTTATCATGTCAAGCCTTGTATTTGGCTTGGCTCTTTTCCAACTGTGCTTCCACTACCTGATGGATGGCTTGGACTTTCTAGATGAACTTCAAAGCCTTCTCTGAATCATGGCGTCCATCTTCAACATCGTTCTTCCCAAAAGCAAAATCCATCGGAGTCTTAGGCACATAACCGAAACAAGTCTCGAAAGGAGACCTCTTTGTGTGTTGAATGGTTGTAAGCATGTTGCACTAGTTTCTAACTACTATTCTTTTAAAATGGTGGATATTAGCAGGGTCAAATTTTGGGAACACAAAGTTCTAATTTTTATCTAAACATATTTAATATAGTGTCACATGTTCCCCCCCTATTTTTGAGTTCCACTAGTTATTTTATGAATTCATTTGGTGGAAAGTTAGCAAGATCTTGTATTAATATAGATATGATTTTCCTAATTTTTTATGAATTTATTATTCTTTACTAATTTTCAAAGTGAAAACATTCTAAAAAATAAAATAAAATGAGCATGCTCCCCTCTTTGCCACCCTAAAACCAAAATTTTGAGAAAAATAATCATTTTTTTTAATTCTATGTAGAATGAAACTAGGCTATATCTATTGTGGGCACAACCCACCAAAATTCAATATGTCTCACGCCTGAGCTCAGTTAAAAAAAAAGTCAGTCATTCAGTTGGTGGTTTTCAAACTGCTTTTTTTTCGGTAAAATCATTGTAACAAGTGCATTCAAATCAAATTATATCCATCTCTGAATCAAATCATATTTTAAGCGATCAAATCAGATTTCAAGATCTATCTTATCATCATCGTCCATGATACCTCATTGGCTCTATGCAGTTTTTCAAACAATCGGTGTGCCTTCTGCTTGCTTCCACATTTTGCATACATGTTTATCAACACAGTCACAACTACAACATCTAAGAGATAACTGCTTTCATTTATTTTTTTTATGAACCTCCTTGCCCAACTCCAAATATATCCCATTTTGACACACAATGGGAGGATGCTCATGAATGTTACTATGTTTGATTTTACCCGTGCCAACTACATTTTGTTAAAAATTTCCATGGCTTTTTAATCCATGTCTATTTTGTACACATCCATCAACGATTGCAGTCCATGAAAAAATATTTTGTTGATGCATTGCTTTGAATAGTCTAAGGCCTCATCAAGAGGACCATTTTGAGCATACCCAATAAAATTGGAAATGTTCTTGTGGCAGAGGGTGCTCTCAGAGATTGTCAAAGGCATTGATTAAGTAGTCTTGTAACTCCAAAGAATTTTTATGACAACATATCGTTTGTTGTTGAGATGTGCTTTTTTCTATGGATTCCAGAACTACGAAAGAATTATCCCAAAAATGCCTAGTTGTACCTTTTTTGTCTCATTTATTTTGCTTCCTTTTCACACCATCAACTAATGACAAGGACAATCTTTTTACATGTCTATTTGATGATTTCTGTAAAAGTTAGAGCCTCACTATAGTGCCCAAAAATTTTCACCAATTATAATTAAAGACAAAACACAAATTCCAAATTTCGTTCACATATTCCTACAAAACTCTCAAAGTTTACTACCAAAGCATGTACTACATGAAAGCATACAACTTTTGACCAATTTATAAACTATAATATTTTAGTTAGATAACTAAATTACTTAGGCAATCAAGGGTGGGGGATCAAAGGGATACATGGAATCCACATCACCGAGGTAGACTTAAATAGTTCAACCAACACATTCATGATCAAGAGACACAATCAAGTCACAAGATATGCCAATACAATATATTAGTATTAACACAAAGTAATGAAAAAAGAGAAAACCCTAGGGGCTCGACCTAATTCCTCGAGGGCTTGTCTCTAACGGCCTTGCCTAAGAATGAATACATTTTGAAAAGGAATCATAGTTCGACCCACATAGACTTGAATTAGCACATATTTTGATGGCCAATAACAATGTTCCTCAAACAGGTTCAACTCTCAAACAATTTGACAATAATTTAATCAAATAAACACCTTACAAATTTTAATTTGTTGATTGTAGTGAAAAATGGCAGCATTAAAACAATGATAAATTTCACGATACTAAACCAAATTAAAAAATTCAATATGATTTGAAAAGGGGAAATAATGAGGAACAAAACCCAAAAATAAGTTTGCATAAAAACTAATTAATCAAGAGTAGTTCAATCTATGACTAAACTCATTAGATTTCAATACCATGTTGATTTTCAATGAAACATGGTCGAATTAAAATAAACATAGCTCTCTCATCCCTTGGCCAATTTTTCAAAAATGATATGTTATGAAGAGGGGAAAGAGCCAAAAATGAAACC
>VDFB02182061.1:0-19690 GCA_007258455.2 Sequoia sempervirens
TCAGAGTCGACCCAGTTCAGCAGTTTGATGATCAGACGGAGAAATAAGGAGTAATTAATGATTTATTAAATATTTAATATTTTGACTTTATATTAAAGTCACTTTATTGAAATATTGAAATATTTAATTAATTGGCCTGTTATAAAGTATTTATTATACTTTATAATAAAGTATTAAATTTTGACTTAATGAGTATTTAATATTCATTAAAATAAGGACGCCAATTATTAATGAATTCTCCTAAGTATAAAAGTGCGAATTAAGTCATTTATTTAAATGATTAATTAAAAGGAGATTGGGTCGAATTTCATCAGAGGTATATATTTTCACTCAAGGCAAAATCGAACTATTATGAGATTATTATTTGACTTTGTCTTTTTTGCTCTGAGCATTGGAGTTTGCAAACCCTAGGGTTTCTGGCAGACGAACGTTTCTGGAGAACAAAAACTCTTCAGAGATTAGGCAGACTGAGACTGTGAAATACCAGTTTAAGCTTGCACTTGGTGATTTCACACAGAGATCACAGATTGGATTCATTGATTGATTTATTCAGAGATTATCAGAGGATTCCCATCCACCTATTGAGGCGACTTTACAGAGGCATTTTTACTGAGTTCTGGCACACTTTCCAAGGAGCCGTACCATATTTATTGTGCTGCTGTTCTGGCCGTACAGATTGTACCCTTCAGGCCGTACTTTCCTTTCCTCTGAAGAAACGCCTTCATTCATTAGTTTCTGGTGATTGGACTTTGGGCGCCTTGGTCTACTGAGGATTTTGCATTGATTTTCGAGCTTGGAGATTCTTTATTTATTCTGGCCGTACCATCTTCCATTTGCTGCAGCCGCCATCAGGTTCCACAAATAAAATTGATGTATTTCATTGTTATGTTCAGATTTTATTATTGTTAGCTCTGGAAAATTGAAATAAAAGAAACGCCTCTCTATTCTGAGCATTTCCTACGCATTCCCATGCATATATGATTTTTTATGAATTTTTTTAGCATTTATTAGAGAAATCGCAGCTTTTAATATTTGTCTGAAAAACCTCAAAAACACAAAAAAATCACAAACTTGCAAAAACCAAAACAAATCAGTAGGGTTTCGGGTGGAAACCAGGGGTTGACATGATCGACCCTTTTTGTAAAATGCTAATCTTGAGATGGACCAATGGACCATTATTTAGAGTAATCATGCATTAGCTAATAATTAATTAATCTTTAATTGATTATTAGGCTAATTTATTCTCATGCACTTAAGCTAAACTTAGGAGAGTTTTTTAATTTTTTAATTTTTTTAATTTTTTTATTTCTTCTTTATTTCTGTTAACTAGAGTAATCTTTTATTAGATCATTCTGTCTCATCACATAGGATGATGACATTTGTCATGATCTAATCCCTTTATCATTTAGAGTTGTTCTTATAAAACACTCTCTCTTTGTATTATTTCATTCTGTAAATATTTTCTTGTTGGGGATATAACAAATCATTATTTGCAACTCTCTTGCATGGAAGGTATTTTTGTTCGTTGTTTGATCTTGCGTCTCGTGTTTTTCACAATTCAAACACTTATGTGTGACATCTTATTCATAAGTCGCAACAAAATTCTTTTCTCTTACAATCCCAAAACCCTTGGTGCTCACATGCCTATCCAAAAAGTTGTTGACTGAGAGAGCTTGAAGCCACTAATACATCCTTGAAAGATATGGAAACACCCTAAGTCCAATACCAAAGAGTCGTGGGTATGAGAGATACTAGAGGGAGATGAAACGACAATTGAGGAGAGTGAGAGCTAGAGAGGAGATTTGTGGCTTGCACATGCTAGGAAAACCAAAGCCTTGGGATCAAGGCTTGGACCCAAGTTGTGTGTGGGAACCCCATGGAGCTGTTGCCATAACAAGAGGTCAAATATGCAGAATTGTGCATTAGATTTTTGGAAGGCTGAAAGCCTTTTGGTAGCAACATTGTATCGATCTTCTTTAAAACTTCGATAAATTTATATGTATTATATATATTTACATTTATTAATTTTTAATATATTTGTATAGTTATTTTGAATATTTTAATATATTTTTAGTATTATATATATTATGGCCATACCCAACTGTATTCAACACAAGGAAAAAAATTATTATATCAACTTACTCAAACCCATACCCAACCTCATACCCGAACTGGCAACTTAGGTTATTAAGATTTGCTAATCGAATTAAGTATTTTAAGTATTGTTGATGTGATTTTTGTGACCTCACCAACCAGGTAGAACAAAGTTTCCAAATGGATACCCTATTCTCTCTTGAACAAAGTATTCAGCGTGCTAAGATTGCAAGTGAGATCACGCTTTCAACTCCAAGGTTCTTTAAATGCGAATAGGCTCAGTTTGGTTGATGTGTATATGCTGTGTACTCACGAGGGGACTTACGTAGTTGTTCAAAATGAGTGTAGTAACGACCAATTTGTGCTTTTGAAGGGGATTTTGCGCGAATGATTTGGCTTTAGCGTGCAAGTTTCCTAAAACTAACCAAGATTATGCGGAATTGAATGGTTGCAGAGATTTCTAAAATCTAAATTCTAATCTAAATGCAAATGGGTGTTACGCTCAACATAAATGAATTTCGACAAACATTGTTTAGCCTCCTGTTGGACAGCGTCAACAAAGTAAGTGCAATCTTCAAAGGGTGAAAATGATGTTCAAATCACGATTCAATAGAGCAACTACCATCACAACGATGCATAACTACCTATGAACCTTGATCGAAGTTAAGAATAAAAAGTCCAGTTGACCACACAGGACGTGCTTACCATCAGCAAGAACGTTAGTGGTATGGATAAAAGAAATTCACTTATATCAAGCATAAACATCCATGTCTAACTACAAGCATGAAATTAAGTTCCTAATTGAAGTCAAAGGAATAAGAAACCTCACGAACTATTCGAAACAAAGTTGGAATTCACCATCAATGAAATGCTTTATTAAGAATAGCCTTTTGTGACAATCTCTTACAAAATTCTCAAAGGGAGAATTCCCCTTCTTCTTCAACAATGCAAATGAGAAACTACTCTAACTTAAAAGCTTCTACTCTCTATTCTGCTTCAACAATTGCTCTCTATTCTCTGATTCTATGACTACTAGAGTACAAATGAGGGGGACTCCCCCTTATATAGCTGGCCTGTTTGAACGACGGCCCAGATCAAATTACAATGGAGGGCTCAGATTGAGCCACCTCAGCCCTAGACGAGATTGCCCTAAAAACCGCCAGAAGGTGGAGTGGCATCATAAATGCTCCTAAAAATAGCAGATTCCTCCTTTGACCAGTATGAGCAATTAATGCCCACTAACCTTCTAGAAGATTCTCGTCCATGACCCGGATTCCTTTGCTCTTCTCTCTGACCGCGTACGCTATGAATCGCGCCAGCACTGCGTCTACCTCTTCTTCAGAAATTGATGGAGTGAGATTCAGCTGATACTCCAAGATGGCTACCATTTGTTCATGCTTCTCGCAAGATTTTCCCCAAGTCTCCATAGAATCTTGCGTGCTCTGAATGATTGTTGAAAACGTGGAGATGTTTTCAAAATCCAACTGGGAAAATGTCCTCATCTCTGAAAAGAATGGCTGCAATCTTGCCCTTAGTCCTTCTGCATCTACCTCCTCATGCGAAGCCTTCTTGCGAATACTGACTCCAAAGTGTTGAGAATACTCTCGCGAATATTCCTCATAGCCTTTCTGATCTTGGAGGACTCCATTGCTGCAGTGTCAAAGAAACTCTTCCCTGTGAACGCTGCTGAATGCCATCCACGGAAGTCATATCTATCACCTGCTTGAATTACCCCTTCATTCACCAGAGTTTGCGTGGGAACACGCATCAAAACAGCAAGACGTGGGATAGTATTGTCTTGAAAGATGTGGGTATCTCCCCAAGCCTGCTCAACATTATCCAAACGTGAAAGAATACCGGAAGCATTTTGGAATGCTGAGACGAGATCCGCCATGAACTTTTCTGCCTCAGCACGGACACCATTCACCCACTTATCTCCTTCTCGTACAGCCCTCTTCACTTCTTCCAAGCCGCTGATCGGCTCACGTGGCACCTCTGGTGGAAGCTCTGCTGCTGGATTACCTTGAGCAACAGGATGTGCGAGATTTTGCACATACTCAACCAACGCTCTGTGCTCTTTCTTCAACCTTTTATACTTTCCTTCTTTCTTTACCAGCCTATCTTTTAATGCCTGAAATGAACTTTCAGCTTCTTCCACCACTTGCGCTCCTGAAGGGCGTCCCAACTCAATTGTGGTGATTGTGTACTTCTCCGGCATTGCATCACTCAAATCGTGATCTTCTCTTGGGGCAGCGATGTGAAGGCTACGGGAACCGGCCTCATTTGTTTCCATCCTTGTATATTTTCTCGCCCTCTTCCGCTTTGGCGACTTGCTTGTTCTATTCAAGAGTTCTTCCATTTCAATTGCTAGGTTGGCGTCATCATCCTGGTCCCTTCTGATCGCCTGTGAAAGCCAATTTCGCTGAATATCATAAACAATCAGAGGCTGCTCCTCAGTTGCTTCCACTTCTCGAACTTCTTCCCGAGCAGTATTTGGTGGAGGCTCGATTATCTCGACCTCTTGATCACTTCCCTCATGTGTCCCAGCATCTTCTTCTCCGAAGGAAAAGTCGAAGTGGGTGTCCATATCTGTTTCTTCCCCTTCATCTCGCTTATCGGCACCTTCAGGATCATTCACACTCTGGGTATCTACCTCCCTTGGCACTGGTTGGTTAATTTCTCCATCCTCCAGTTCTTCATCTCTTTTAGCTCTCTGACTAGCAAATAATGAAACTTCACGCACACTGGAAGCATGAGACACCAACTGAGTTGAGGACGTGTCCTCCGATCCCTGAGGCTCTGGCTGAATGGGCTCCCTTCTTTTCGGTTCTGGACCTCGTGTGAGTTGCTTCTTCCTCTTGGCTACCACCGGCGGTCTTCTATCACCCATGAGGTCATACGTGAGGGCGACTGACCTCCTCCTTAATCTGTTAACCCGCTCATCCACCCAAGCTCTAGTGAATGTCATGACTGGGATAGACAAGGTGTCTAGATCCACAATCTCTGGTTCGGCCCAATCTATTGGTGGCATCGGAGCGTTCTTTACCGTTTCATAATCTGGATGGGTGACCCTAGTATCCTCCTCAAGTTGATCCGGCACCTTAATCACCTCACACTCTCTGATTAGCTTCAGGGGCAGCCTTGAAAACATCCTTCTCCTGATTTCATTCTCGCTTCCAGCATTTGCCCAAAAGTCTTCCAGGTGAGCCTTGTGTTTGTATTCTTCTCCTTGAACTGTTCCAATCATTCCCTTAGGATCAAAATTCTGTCGGCTCGTGTGAAGAGTCAGCTTGTAGAATTTTAGCTCATCCTCGGCCTCTTTGGCTGCTTGTAAGGTAGGGCATTCCTCGAGTGAATTTCCCAACACAATGGGAAAATGCAAACCTCCCTTCTTCTTTCGCCTTATAATTTTGTCGTAGGCCACCAGTTGCCTAGACAACTCGAGTAGGATCATTCTGTTAGTGGGGTACCTAGGCAGTTTGTACACATATGAATCGTACCCCGGCAGCCTCAAATAGGTAAATTTTGGGAATTGGATGAACCAACACCCATATTCTTCGATCAGCGCCTGAGCCTCCTCGGATAACCTCTGCTGTAGCCTTTGCTGAAGGGTTCTCGTGATGTACATGGTAAAGGCATCATTCACTCTTTGAAAGTCACCAGTGTGAGTAAGATGCAACTGTCTGCACGACTGGTGGATCTTAAACTGATTGTAGCCGCAGCCAATTGGCTCTTGGTACGCCAATCCCCTGTACTTGGTCATTCGAGCCAACATATAGATGACGTATGAGCTCATATAAAACGTTTTTGTTCTTCTGAGACTCCGGAACTGCTCATCGATGTTATCACTTATCATCTTCGCCCAGTTCACTTGCTCATCCCCTTCGAGCACCACACTGATGTAAAAGAACATCCATGGCTCGAATATGAAAGATTGCGGGCTACCATTGACTCTGCTGAGCAACATAATGATGTCGCAATATTCTTGCTTCAGCTCCTCTGAGATTATTTGTTTCGGTAGCCTGGCAGCAGGTGGCTTTGGCTTGCGCATCCATGAGGTGTTTATTCTTTTCATGCACTTCTCGAAGGTTGTGGCGTACATCTTATCTGCCTTGGCCTTGGACTTATACAACATGTTGTCCGTGGCGAGGATTCCAAACGCCTCGCCGATTGCATCTGGAGCGAAATTAGCCATGATCAAACCATCTGGAGAGGTGATAGTCCGATCCTCAGAATTGTAGCAGTTGGCGCACTCCATGATCAACTCGGGACAACGGACCGCCGGTTGGAAGCCTGCTGCATTATACAACCCGCTCTTCACAATATTCCGTGATGCATCTGTCGGAAGGTTGCCACCCTTGCCCATACATTCTGCGTATGAATGCCTCGAGGTTGAATGGTCCGAGATTGGTGTCCGTCAGATTTCCATGCTTTGAGATGATCTTTGATTCCGGGATGAAAGACTTCTTTAGACTCTTGATTTTCGCCTGCCTGGAGGCGTTCTCCTTAACAGCTTCATTGTTTGCAGCCTTAGTTCCAGCCTTGCTAGTTCCAGCAGCGTCAGCCATCTGCAAAACAAAAAGCGAATATTACTCCATCAACTTTTAAAACAACCATCACGTGAGGCGGCTGGCGGTTGGAGTTGGCTGCAAAAATAAATACAAGTTAGTAGCGTTAGCAGCCAACTTTGACTTCTCAAAAATTAAACTTCAACCTCCAGCAACTCGCAGCCAAAAGAAATAACTTAACTCTATCAATCTTAACTTCGAAAAAGCGTGTTGAGTCTCAGTAATTTTTAAAATCAGCAATTTCGAATTAAAATCAGCAAGCCTTCGAATTAAATTACCAAGTTTGAAATCAACTCTTCGACAGTTATACATCAGCAACTTCGAAGAAAATAAATCCAAGAGTTTTTAAACGAGCAAGTTAAAATTCGCAAGCTTCAACAATTAAAAATCAACTTTTCGGAAGTTATAAATCAGCAACTTCGAAAAGCAATCGAAAATCAGCACTTCGAAAATTATAAAACAGCAATTTCGAAGGCTTTACAATTTAAATCCAATTCGATTCGAACACTCGGCAATTTCAGAAAATCTAAAGTTCAAACAACTTCGAAAAATCAAAGCTCAAGCAACTTCGCATTCAAACAATCTCAGCATTTTAACTCTCAGCATAAATAAACGATTTCAGCATTTCAACTTTTAACTTCAAAGCATTTTCGACTTTCAGCAAAATAAAAAGTTTCAGCAACTTCGAATACATACCTCAACAACGTGAAGAAATAAAAATGCTAAACCCCTTTTACTTCGAAGCACTTCGCAACTTGCAACTCAGAATCTCAGCAACTTCAAGAAATCAACTTTCAGCAACTTTCAATCTCAAAAAATCGAACTTTCAGCAACTTCTCGAATTAAATCTCACAACTCAACTTGCCAGCATAAATTTCAACTTCGAATCTTGTGAGATGAGAATGAAAATCCTCGGAGTTTTATAGCAAAAGGCTGGCGCTAATTTTAGCAGATGCCTTTTATTCCTTTCATCATGACTGACGCGTTTGCTAATTTTAAAAGGGAATATTCCAGTCGTCAGGCAGTTATTATGACAATTTGCTATTCGGGGAGATTCTTTCCTCGATTTAAATTTAAAATTCCCTCCCGACTGCCAGTTACCTCCAGTGATTTCGAGAAAATCATTTTTTTACATCGATTTGAAGTTATCCCGACTGCATTTTAAAATGGCACTTTTAATTTATTAAAAATTTAATTTAATTGCCATTTTAATTTATTTCTTCGACGTATTTTAAATATCGATATCAATCGCCGAAACTGGCTAGGCGTAATTTTATTTTCCATCCGAAATCGACTTCCAAAACAAATTCCCCTTGTTAAATTGTCCGAAATTTTAAAATTGCATGGGTCAAAATCGAAAGGGGAATTTTAATATTAGACTTAGGAAAATAGTTAATTAATTAATTAAATTAATTTCTCCGTCTTGCTAAGAGAAATTTTAATTTCCTCCAAACACCTTTCAATTTAATCGTGCTGAGGGGAAAAAATTTTAAGTGCCTTTGAATTTCAAGAAAATCACCAGTGATTTTAAAAGGGGGATATATTTAATTTTTTTTATCAAAGCGCTTATCATACTTTTATTTCCAACGCCCCTTTTCTTTTTCCTTGATGCCTTTTAATAATTTCAAAAATTATTGCTTGACTTTTGAACGCCTTTTTAATTTATCTCAAACTTGGGCGCATATAGGGTAAGCAACTTCGAGTTTCATCCTCCAGGCGCATTCTCCATGTTGGGGTTTCAGTTTGGGCGTATTTACCATGTTGAACTTCATCCATTTGATACTTAGGCGGATTTCACCTATCAAGCTTTAAGGCGCAAATGATACCTCGAACCTTTACCTTGGTTCCAGGCGCCAATCATACCGGTGACTTTCAACTTAGTCAACTTTAATTTTTTTAATCTTTTCAGGCGCATTTGATAGCTCAAGCACCCAGGCGCACATGATAGGGGCGGCTTTTAATTTTGTCATTTGGGGCGCATTTAGCATAGCCTACTTTCAATTCCAATTCCCACGCATTTTCCAGATTTCGTTCTTTTCATGGGCGCGTATTCATGGTCTAGCTTCAAATTTTAATCTCCACGCCTTGATATATTTTCCAAGTCCCTCTTCCTCTTAAGGCGCACACAAGACCAGCAACCTTCAAGGCGCATTTATAAGTGTCTCCATCCAATTTCATGAGGGGGCGCATTTGAATAGGTGGGCTTTCATTTTAAATCACTTAGGCGAATCTTGTTCAATCACCAGGCGCACTCAGAGTGTTGAGTTTAGTTTGCACAACTTAGATCATGACTTTGGGCGTTAATCATAAGTTCTTCAAATGAGGGCGCATATCAATGTATGAACTTCCGGTCTGACTTGCAAATACCTCACAGGTGGCCATAGGCGCATATGCCATGCCCAGCTTTGTGTTCAGAGAGAGGCGCACAGGAGTAGCGAAGCTTTCACTTTTCAAACGCCTTAATAGATTTTCTTGTTCTTTGGGGCGCATTTAGCACATAGAGCTTTTAACTTCAAGAGGGGCGCATATGACATATGATGCTTTCAATTTCAACTTAGGCGCATTTGAGTGGGTTCAGTTTCAGCTTGAGGCGCATTTAGCACTAGCAACTTCAAGTTTCACCTATGGGCGCATTTAGATGGGTCTCCGTCTAGTTTTGACTAGGGGCGCATTTTAACTTATCACATTTCATTTTGCCATAGGCGCACTTGATACATCAAGCTTCTAATTTGTTCCTGGGCGCATATCACCCATCTAACTTTCATTTTAATGACCCCAGGCGCATATTGCCTATCAAGCTTCCACTTTAGGCACTTAGGCGCATTTTACACAAGGTGCTTTCAGCTTTGAGAGGGGCGCAAAAGATGTGTTGAACTTTCAATTTGATCATTAAGGTGAAATTTCTAAGTCCCCAAAGAGGGGCGCAAATAGACCCATAAGCTTTCACTTTTGTCACTTTAGAAACTTTATTCAACACCAATGGCGCATTTGGTCCTTCTAACTTTCAACTTTACTATAGGCGCATTCCAGAGGGTCACCACTTAGTTCCTTGCTCAGGCGCAAATGACCTACCAAACTTTCATTTTCAACATTGAAGCAAGAATTTCCCCTCTTCCTTTCATTTTAATGATTTAGGCGCATTTTATATGATACACCTTCAATTTTTTGACTTGGGGCGCATATCACCAGGGTAGCATCCATTTTGGTTTTCACGCCTTAGCACATTTGGAGACTCGTCTTTCTATCAAACTTTTAATCCATGCCTTAGGCGCAAATCACCCACCCAGTGTTCATTTTGTCACTTAGGCGCATTTTACCCACCAAGGTTTCATTTTCAACACTGGGCGCATTTTAGCATGTCTACGTTCATTTCAAATGCCTTAGAATTTTTTTATTTTATTTTATCACCTTCATTGACCCAGGCGCATTTAGCACATGGTATTTCCAATTTCCGACACTTAGTGAATTTTTCATGCTTTTAAAGAGGGGCGCATTTCACAATGTCTACGTCCAATTTAAATGCCTTAGAATTTTTTTTTTACTTCCTCCTCCATGACCTTGGGCGCACTTTGACCTTGCAACGTCAAGTTTTCCAGACTTAGTCATTTTTTTAGTCTCTGTTCTGCCTTGAAAGCGAGTTTCACTACCGGACTCGAAATTTTATCCATTTTAGCAAATTTTACGCCTGCTGTTGATTTTCTGTGGTCAACCCTAACTCGCCCTGACTTTCTATTTTTAGAAAGTTCTTTGAATTTTGCGCCGTTGACTGGATCCTGACTCCAGAAAGCCTGATTTTCACTTTGCTCTGAATTTTGACTGACTTGGTGCTGTCGATGCCCGATGCTTGTTTGTACTCACTATTTTTAGCAACCTGCTAAAAATAGAAACTGTTCAGAAAGTCTTCAAATTTTACGTGTCGAATGCCCGAAACATGGTGATTGCGACTGGATGCTGCTTCTGCGTGAATGTCTGGTTCCGCCCTTGATTTTAGGAAACCCTAATTGACCTGCTAAAAATAGCAATTGTCTGATTCTTCACTCTCTGTAACTCTGTTTGCCTTGAAATTTGCGCCAAGGACTCCTTATCAACTATTTGACCTGTTTACACTGAGACTCCATGCCAACCTGCCAATTATAACCGCTACTGAAGTGACTTACTATTTATAGTAAGTGCCCGTTTCTGAGGCTTCCTTTGCTCCGTTTGCTTTGAAATCTGGACAGTGTGCCCGTCGTTGGTGAACTTTCCTGTGTATGCTGACACCGAGATCAACTTTCTATTTATAGCCCTTGTCCAAAATGCCCTACTAAAAATAGCAGGTTCTCCGATTGCCTTCAAATTTTGCCAACAGCTTCTCGGAAGGACGTCAATCATGATGGATACCTCAGTTTTGAACGTTTTGACCTCTGACTCCTCATTTTTAGTGCTGAAGCTCGAAACCCTAATTTTATGCATGTTGCTCAGATGAGCTCAGTTTGACCTCATTTCAGTTGTATGATGATCAGCTTACATTTACGAGGTGTTGAGTAAATTTGCCCAGTGACACACCGCTAAAATAAGCTGACGGAGAAAAGTGGCCCGGCCGGTTGCGGATGATCTTGCATGTCATACTGCCCGAAAAATCTTGAAAAACCCAGAAAAACCCAGAAAAAATTCCAACATGCACACACTGGCTAAAAATAGCAAGTTTCTGAAAAGTGGTTAACTCCATTTGCATGTTACACTGTTGCGAAGCTCTTGGAAAACCCAGAAAGAAAACGCCGACATGCGCTGAAAATGTCTGCATGCAAACCCTAATATCGGCCCCCGAAGGCCGAATGCTGAAAGTTGTCATCCTGCTTTGCATGTCATATCGTCGCGAAGGTCTCGAAAAACCCAGAAGGAATCTTCGGACATGCATCAGAAAATATAACATTAAGACCTTGAAATCTGCTCTGGAAGCTGTACTGCTAAAAATAGCAGGTTATCTGTTTTTGCTCAAAATTTGTCAAAAGTGAACTTGAAGTGCTCGGGATGCAGTGAAGTTGCCAAAATGTGAAAATCCTAAGAAAATCAACCCTAAACTGACACTTACTAAAAATAGAAAGATGGCAGAATTCAGTGAAAATTTAGGGGAACTGGCGAAAACATGAGTAATGCTTTTATTACTAGGCTCAAAAGCTGACAAACCAACTCAGATTGATCTCAATATGACCTAAAAACGTGAAACCCTAATTTTAGACTTGGTCGAATCTTACGTTCAAGCTTGCTGACGGGAGCGTCCCCAGAAAAGCAGAAAGCGGAACAGAAGCAGAACGAGAGAGAGAAAGACAAAAAGCAAAGCCAAAAGACCAGAATGGAGCAAAAATTTATGGGTCCCCATTTTAGATGGGGCGATGTGTGAGAGTCTAACAAGTACCATTATAAAGTGGGCCTGACCTTAGGGCCTATGTGTATTAAATTCTAAGTGGGCATGCATTATTATATATTATGCTTTGCATATAACATGTAGTTTGATATTAGCTTTCTATGTATTCATTGCAAACCTATTTCAACTTGAAAAAACTGCATTGAAATTTTGTAATGTGCACCATTTTATACTTATGTCACAAATGAGTACTAGGCTTCAGATTAACGTCATAAGTGCAAGTTGATTTCTCTAGCAAATTGAACTGTTAAAACTTAACAATTGAAAACATGGGCATTTAAGGGTACCAAATGCAAGGTCAACAAAATATGCAACTACAAACCTCCAAAATGTTTAGGTAGGCATAAGAAATTTAGCTTTCATCGGGGATAATCAATTTCTAGGTTTCCTAGTGATGTTACTCCCTCTAATCTGTCCAATTGGCCTTGGATTCTACATAAAATACCAAAACTCAATGCTATGAGCAAACCAACAAAAGTGCAGGAAGAATCAATGAATGCACATATTTTCATGATGAGTCCAACATAGTTTTTGAGGCGTGTTTATAATTTTTTATTACTTTAATGTAAGTTCCTTTCTTTAGTTTTCATTGGATCTGCTACTTGATCAATCAAACATCTTAAAATATTCATGGGCATTGATAACTGGTTTCCTATGGAAATCACATTCTAAGGATATATGTTTGGGCAATAGCAAGGAGATCTTCAAACTTACGATGCATTATAACTGGAGTATGCACCTCAGAAATTGTAAGTTTTGATCAAATTAGGCCACCTCTACCAATAATTGTAGAAGAAGTATTCAATTAAAAGCTAGCCGGTGAGTCACAAATGAGGTCAACGTACTTTAAAATAGTCTAGATATTTGTTTAGAACTGTATATGATATCAATAACATCATTTAGAAGAGGGTGACTTTGGACAGGTAAAGGAAAAACAATCTAGATAATGAACATAATTTATGATTGGCTCTTCACATCACTCTATAGCAAATCCATATGTGATTGGCATGTTAATACTTGTCCATTATAATTCAACAACCACCTTCATTATTTCTAGTTAATTTTGGTGTTCAACTAGGCCTTTTTCAACTTCAAAAAAGAACTTGATCAGACAAATTCTTGCATACAACTGATTTATGGTATTCAAGAAAAGGATACAAATGCAACATTGCTAGGCAATGCAGTAATAATTTTGAAAGATTTCTTTATCATGTCACTGGGGATCTCCATATCGAGTATAGAAATGTTCAAATGAGCTCAATTTTCTATTAGCTGCGACTGATGTCTTGTTGCAAGGAAAAACTGTGTAGCATTTCTTTTTCTTCTTCTTAGCACATTAGTTTGACGACAACTTGAATTGATGTTCTAGAGATTGTGATCCTTAATAAAATAGAGATAATTGTTTTTATACATGCTTGTACCGTCACCAATAGGATTTTTCATAGTACAATTTTAAAATCTATCAGTCAATAGATTGATCTGCATGTCATTTCTTTCTAGAATACTTGTATTGCTATGTGGACAAGGGTTTCAGGTTCCATAATTTCCTTTTTTCTTAAAAATTAAATGATTAATACATGTTTCCACTACAGGTTCCATTTCTTTTTGGTCTACCTCTGTTGGAGAAAGTTGCATGTTTAGGTGTCCATATATTTATTGGACGAACTGGTCGACACCTTTTTCTCACTGACAATGATGAGGGGAAATTACCATTACTTCGTCGCATGTTGAATGATTGTGGTGATCTTTATTTCATGTGTGTATTTTCTTTTATGTTCATTTCTGGAGTTAATTATATTGCTTGAAGTAGTTTCACAATTTATAAAAATTCTCGATGTTAACGTTCTATTATTTATCCATGAAATTTTCTAGTAAATAATAAATATAATCATCAATGTTTCATCTGTGCCTCAAGGTCTGCTTTGCGAGCATTTAAACGTCGGAGTGCCTACTCAAATGTGGGCTATGACCGTATCTTACATTCCAACAACTTTTTGTTGACATTCCAAATTATATATGGTTAAAAGTTATTTTCCTCATGTAAAGTCATTTTTTGGGTTCAATAATTGTTATTAAATTGTTTCTTAACTGGTTACAAAGATATCGTAGGTTGGAGAACTTCTTCAATTAGACTGGAAACTGAGATGCCAAAGGTATTATCTGTCAATTATTTGAACTTCTCAACATTTATAAGTTTCTACTCCATTGGATTTGCTGCATTTTGTTATCATGTTGGATTACTCACCATTTACAGTTACTGATTGAATTTTTTGTGATTACAGTTTCAAGATCCTATAGATGAGAGATATCCACACATTGTAAATGTAGAAAATGAGAATGACAATAGTCATAAGCCAAGATCTCCAGTTTCAAAGGGAGACAATTCAATCAATCCAGAAGAAGGTTTGCTTCTTGTATTTTGTCAATAAACTTGGTCTAGCTAGCTAGCTCAAAAACATGTCTATTGTAGAAGTTATGGCTAAAAATATGTGTCTTTTTGGGCATGATTCTATAAAAGAGAGATATTTTTACAGGCAATTTCTTGCTGGTAATTCTCTTAATATCCAATAAATCTGCTTAGGTTTTTGAAACACATTTTAATGTCAATATTGTCCATTGGCTTATTGTTTTCTCTCTTATTTGTGTTTTGGTGTTTCCCATTTACTTGAATACAATAAAGTATTTATCATTTTGTTTTGGACAAGCTATTTTGAATGAGGTTATTTATTTTACATTGATTTTGCCCTGGTCACATTTCTGAACTTTCATATTACTTGGTCCTCACAAGTCATAACACTAAATGCAGATGTGGGGTTACTGATAGAGAAAGGAACATTGTGAAAAGATAAAGTACCCCTACTTTGACTTGGTTGGAGATATTCATACCCAACAATCCATTTTTTGGGTAATTAGTTCCTTTGATTCAAATACAAGTAGTTTACAAGCTATCTCTACATTGTGCAGAAGTGCTTAGGAAGGTAAGAATTAAAAGCAAGGTTTGAGATGTACATATATGTATAATTCTATGAGACAAAAGAGGCACAAACTTAACAGCCATTTGGAAAAAGAAGTATCTATCATTGTGGAAGTAGAGCCCAAATTCAACCATAACTTGGAGAATGAAATGTACTAAAATGATTGTGCTAATCATCGAGATAAAATCCAAGATATGGACTCATTAAAACACTGATTAAAGAGACAAAAATTTATGGGACAAGACAAAGTTGAATATGAAAAGGACGTATACAGGAAATTATCATTATTTAATTAGTGTAGGAGTTTGAGATGGAGATGCAACTCAATTGAGATCACAATCATTGAGAATTCATCACCATAATTGATATTGCATTATCAAGTATGCTGAGAAGAATTGCAATTTTAGATCAATTGATACTTTTGTTTAATGTTGTTAAGTAGAGACAATGTGATGCAATCAAGGGTAAGGAGACAAATATTTGTCAGCTTTTCCCTTGTGGCAAGACTTCACAACACACCTTTAGAAGATCATCGAGTGTCCTAAGACTCAAGGAAAACTGAAATTGGAGACTACAAGGTCTAAATGTAGAGCGGAATCACAAGAACTAGTCACCCAACCAGGGTCTTTGCAAACTGGATTTTTGCTCTAATTTTTGCAGACCTTCAAGATTAGCGTTTACTGAATTGTTGCTGGCCAAGACTGCCTTCACAACACAGCAAATTACTGATAGAAATGGATTGACATTCAAACACTCTAATTTTTATTTTATTTTTTATGATGAGGTTTTTGAACAACATAGAGTAAAGTGCTGATTTTCATTACATTAATTTAACAAGTTTACATCTGATCTTGTAATGTCCCTGGTGGATATGATAGTCGGATTTCACTAAATTTTAAAATCAACACAAACCCACGTTCTTTCTGATCACTAGGATCTCGATGAGGGCAAGGTGAGAGCATACTTTGGGATGTGGTTAGTAAGCAATTAATTTCAAAACTTATTGGTGGCAAGCCATCCAGTTTACAATCAAAGATAAATATGCAGATATGATTAATACCATAGGTAGATAAAAAGTAGATTTAATCGATGCCAAATTGGTAGATAACTAAGTTACCGGGTTCGCCCTTGGGAAGCCCTATGATATGGGTTCGTCCAGTTCAGTTCGGGTCGTTGATCAAATTCACCGTGGGTTTGAAAAATCGATTGGTTCAGGGAGAAAAACCTGACTTGGGTGGCCAGGTTCGTTTTTGAACCCGGGTAAATTGCCCAGGCAGACTTTTTCGTGTTTTTGCAATTTTTAATTAATTTTTTGACCTTTTGTTGACTTTTAAAGACTATTTTATTCCCTCTAACCCTAATATTTGCCTCTAACACATGAAATAGATATGTGTTGTCTTCGTGTGTAGCTGTGTTGAGATAAATTTCAATTGAATACCATTAATATTTCATTTTTATAGCTGCGTGAATTGTGGTTAGACCAAAGTAAATCAATTTCTTGCATTTATTTAGTTCATAAGTATTTTGTCAAACATTTGTCAAAAATACAAAAAAATCAGTTAGGGATATTTTACTGGTATCTAAGCTAGTTTTCCTACTCAGCCTGTTGGGTCTCTAACAGATTGATGCAGAAATACACTCCATATGCATCCAAGTGATAGAATAAACAAGTGCTATCAGATAGAACTCAAAAGGCCACAATTTCAATGTTTGGAAAATACAGAAGGATTTCCATTTGCAGATTTGGAAGTAGAAGAAATTATGGCAAACAAAGATAAAAGAAATTCACATGAGGACATTAATATAGAGCAGCAACTAAATGCACTTATACAGGGACAGCAGCAGTTGACCAAGTTATTGACACAAATGTTGAAAATATGAACAGTGATGCAATTAACTCTGCAAACAACAACAATAATAATAATACCAGAACAATAATAGGATCAGTAACTAGACCCCTGATGCCTAAATTTTGGATAGAGCAGAAGACCTAGATGGTCATAGGGACAGAAGAATGTAGGACAGAGCTATTTGGACTACCTAAATGAGTATAGATCTCTTAGGAATAATCTCATGAAACAATGTCTCTTACAAATTTTTGCCAATTGAAGCTAAGAAACAGACCCAAGAAAGAGAGAGGAACCCACAGCTAGGACTTACAATGAAGGTTAGGCAAGTTGTGCATACCTACTTTTGACAGCTCAAACAAATGCACAACACGTTCTTAGATCCAAAATTTGGATACATACTTCTCCTCAAATCCTATGTTTGAAGAGGAAGCGATAAAATATGCCAAATGAATCTATATCATGACATTTGAGTATAAAGTGGTGGTGTATTTTTGCTATGTTATTTGACTATTAATATGGTGGTGTATTCTGAACTTAATTACTGCTGCAAATATGTATATATTTCTGATTTTTATATGTTTTGTATTACCGAACCCAAAACGAACCCAACCCCAAATTTTTTTTTTACCGAACCAGCGAACAGTTCTCGAGCCCAACCCAACCCAAAACCGAACCGTATTAGGTAGATAACAAGCAGATCCGACCAATGTCAAATGGGTAGATTACTATAGGACTGACCAATGTCAAATTGGTAGATAACAAGCGAATCTTGGATCAATGCCAAATTGGTGGATAATAATATGCAATTTAAAATGGATCCAATGGTAAACTATCTAAGATCTTGTTACAACATCAAGAGCAACCTACAATTGGCAGTAATCCATCTAGTTTTACAAAGAGATACTATGATATAGATACCGGATAATATAAATATCAATAATCACAAGGTATGCTAGAAATGACAATACCTGATCTATATAATCAGCATTGAATCAAATGATAGTGCTATCATACAGAGATGCAAACATCTAAATGATGAATCGCTATGGAAAACCGCACATGCAATTGGTGAATATTGACATGCAATTGCTGAACACTAACATGCAACTATTGAAGTTGACATGCAATTGCATCAATCCAAGTTTGTATCACCAACCCCAAATAGGATGAGTTGTATCAAACAACCCTGAATTGTATTGGAAATTGCTGATTTGAAATTGATTGCAGGTCTGTATGATCCTTTAATTGGAAGGTAAGACACCCCAAGCTACCTTAGGATTGTTGTGGATTAGATTGTGATTGGTACAATTGATATAGAGGATGGTATGGTTGGATTTAATGTTGAAATTTGTTGATAACAAGTGCTGCAACCACCTGACTGCCATATCTTTTTTTTTCATGATGTACAACCTGCAAGAGATTAGGAAAGATAACTATAAACACAAACTTACACAAAAACAACCTTTAGATTATTTGTGAAACACATTGAAATGATTGAAATCTTACCCCAAAACAAACTTTAAAAAAAAAGCCACACAATATTTTTCTAAATATTTCACACTACACTAGCATGTGAAAACTCCACACCAATTGAAATCTAAAAATTCAATCCAATATCAGCTCATAGGTAGTCTTTGGATGGAATTACTCAAATGGCTAAGAGAGTTTTTGTTCCTGAAACTATTTTGTCAAAGGGTTTTTGTTGTTGGGTTGAAAAGGAAGAACTCATGTTCATTCTCTAGAAAGTAGAAATTGTTAAAATGAGCGAAAAAAACTCTTTTTTGTTTCCAAACCTCCTTTTATAACTTTTTTGAGAGAAAATAATATAATTTTATATTCCTTTATTTTATTTTTCCCTCAAAGTGATAAAATTATAAAAGTGTTTTTAAATTATCACTTTTAGGACCTTGGTTCTAGTGACATTTTTTAACCACACTTGAGGCCCTCTTTTAAAAATACTTTATGATAACTCTTTTAGTTACTTTATAATATAATAATATAATAAAGTTGTCTTTAGATGCACATAAAGTTACTTTTTGGGAACTTAAATTAAATTATTAAATTATTTCCTTAGCTCAAAAAGGTGACATGACAATCCGCCCTTTCTAGGAATTGCTTGTCCTCAAACAAAATTGATTCAATTTTTTAATTCCTTTCAATTGTACCTTTTTGCAAATCCAAGACTTAAATCAACCTGGGGGGTTGGCTTGTCCATCCATTCAATTTATCAGATTGTGGGAAAGCTTTCGCAAACTCCTCAATTATCTGTTTTGTCTTGGAAACTTCAAGCTTACTCTAGGGTTGCTTTATGTGAAAGAGGAACTCACTACCCTCCTTTTGCTGCTCTACTTTGGTACAATTGGGAGCTGCAAATCCAATATTCCAATATCAAATCTCTTGCTGCCTCGACTACTTGCTTCTGAGAAGTTCCTAAAATTGTGTTAGCTTTCCTCATTACTTTATCCTCAAGAGTAGAGTGTTGTTCCGTGGACTGCAGACACTGATCTTTCATAACCTTGTTATCATTCATAACATGAGCTTCATGCTTCTCCAAGGTTAGATTTAATTTTTTTCTTATCCAAGTCTTTGAAAAGATGAGCTTAATCAAAACTTTACTTTCTTCATGTTTGAGAATATCTCCCGGATCCCATATCAAAATTTATAGGCAGATTTGGGCAAAAGAATTTATGTATCCTTCCACAATTTCCATGTTAAAATGTGTTGTACCCTAAAATAAATTTTTGGCATTACGCTTAAATTGAGCTAAATCATGTGAAAATACCGTCAAAAGTTTGTTTT